>CAVMKG010000861.1:0-81192 GCA_963682025.1 Cordilura impudica | reverse complement strand
AATTTTTAATTTTTAATTTTTAATTTTTAAATTTTAATTTTTAATTTTTATTTTTGATTTTTAATTTTTAATTTTTAATTTTTAATTTTTAATTTTTAATTTTTAATTTTTAATTTTTAATTTTTAATTTTTAATTTTTAATTTTAATTTTTAATTTTTAATTTTTAATTTTTAATTTTTAATTTTTAATTTTTAATTTTTAATTTTTAATTTTTAATTTTTAATTTTTAATTTTTAATTTTTAATTTTTAATTTTTAATTTTTAATTTTTAATTTTTAATTTTTAATTTTTAATTTTTAATTTTTAATTTTTAATTTTTAATTTTTAATTTTTAATTTTTAATTTTTAATTTTAATTTTTAATTTTTAATTTTTAATTTTTAATTTTTAATTTTTAATTTTTAATTTTTAATTTTTAATTTTTAATTTTTAATTTTTAATTTTTAATTTTTAATTTTTAATTATTAATTTTTAATTTTTAACTTTTAATTTTTAATTTTTAATTTTTAATTTTTAATTGTTAATTTTTAATTTTTAATAATTTTTAATTTTTATTTTTAATTTTTAATTTTTAATTTTTAATTTTTAATTTTTAATTTTTAATTTTTAATTTTTAATTTTTAATTTTTAATTTTTAATTTTTAATTTTTAATTTTTAATTTTTAATTTTTAATTTTTAATTTTTAATTTTTAATTTTTAATTTTTAATTTTAATTTTTAATTTTTAATTTTTAATTTTTAATTTTTAATTTTTAATTTTTAATTTTAAATTTTAATTTTAATTTTTAATTTTTAATTTTTAATTTTTAATTTTTAATTTTTAATTTTTAATTTTTAATTTTTAATTTTTACTTTTTAACTTTTAATTTTTAATTTTTAATTTTTAATTTTTAATTTTTTAATTTTTAATTTTTAATTTTTAATTTTTAATTTTTAATTTTTAATTTTTAATTTTTAATTTTTAATTTTTAATTTTTATTTTTAATTTTTAATTTTTAATTTTTAATTTTTAATTTTTAATTTTTAATTTTTAATTTCTAATTTTAAATTTTAAATTTTAAATTTTAAATTTTAAATTTTAAATTTTAAATTTTAAATTTTTAATTTTTAATTTTTAATTTTTAATTTTTAATTTTTTAATTTTTAATTTTTAATTTTTAATTTTTAATTTTTAATTTTTAATTTTTAATTTTTAATTTTTAATTTTTAATTTTTAATTTTTAATTTTTAATTTTTAATTTTTAATTTTTAATTTTTAATTTTTAATTTTTAATTTTTAATTTTTAATTTTTAATTTTTAATTTTTAATTTTTAATTTTTAATTTTTAATTGTAAATTTTTAATTTTTAATTTTTAATTTTTAATTTTTAATTTTTAATTTTTAATTTTTAATTTTTAATTTTTAATTTTTAATTTTTAATTTTTAATTTTTAATTTTTAATTTTTAATTTTTAATTTTTAATTTTTAATTTTTAATTTTTAATTTTTAATTTTGAATTTTTAATTTTTAATAATTTTTAATTTTTAATTTTTAATTATTAATTTTTAATTTTTAAATTTTAAATTTTTAATTTTTAATTTTTAATTTTTAATTTTTAATTTTTAATTTTAAATTTTAAATTTTTAATTTTATATTTTAAATTTTAAATTTTTAGTTTTTAATTTTTAATTTTTAATTTTTAATGTTTAATTTTAAATTTTTAATTTTTAATTTTAATTTATAATTTTTAATTTTTAATTTTTAATTTTTAATTTTTAATTTTTAATTTTTAATTTTTAATTTTTAATTTTTAATTTTTAATTTTTAATTTTTAATTTTTAATTTTTAATTTTTAATTTTTAATTTTTAATTTTTAATTTTTAATTTTTAATTTTTAATTTTTAATTTTTAATTTTTAATTTTTAATTTTTAATTTTTAATTTTTGATTTTTAATTTTTAATTTTTAATTTCTAATTTTTAATTTTTAATTTTTAATTTTTAATTTTTAATTTTTAATTTTTAATTTTTAATTTTTAATATTTAATTTTTAATTTTTAATTTTTAATTTTTAATTTTTAATTTTTAATTTTTAATTTTTAATTTTTAATTTTTAATTTTTAATTTTTAATTATTAATTTTTAATTTTTAATTTTTAATTTTTAATTTTTAATTTTTAATTTTTAATTTTTAATTTATAATTTTTAATTTTTAATTTTTAATTTTCAATTTTTAATTTTTAATTTTTAATTTTTATTTTTTAATTTTTAATTTTTAATTTTTAATTTTTAAATTTTTAATTTTTAATTTTTAATTTTTAATATTTAATTTTTATATTTCATTTTTTAATTTTTAATTTTTAATTTTTAATTTTTAATTTTTAATTTTTAATTTTTAATTTTTGATTTTTAATTTTTAATTTTTAATTTTTAATTTTTAATTTTTAATTTTCAATTTTTAATTTTTAATTTATAATTTTTAATTATTAATTATTAATTTTTAATTTTTAATTTTTAATTTTTAATTTTTAATTTTTAATTTTTAATTTTTAATTTTTAATTTTTAATTTTTAATTTTTAATTTTTAATTTTTAATTTTAATTTTTAATTTTTAATTTTTAATTTTTAATTTTTAATTTTTAATTTTTAATTTTTAATTTTTAATTTTTAATTTTTAATTTTTAATTTTTAATTTTTAATTTTTAATTTTTAATTTTTAATATTTAATTTTTAATTTTTAATTTTTAATTTTTAATTTTTAATTTTTAATTTTTAATTTTTAATTTTTAATTTTTAATTTTTAATTTTTAATTTTTAATTTTTAATTTTTAATTTTTAATTTTTAATTTTTAATTTTTAATTTTTAATTTTTAATTTTTAACTTTTAACTTTTAATTATTAATTTTTAATTTTTAACTTTTAATTTTTAATTTTTAATTTTTAATTTTTAATTTTTAATTTTTAATAATTTTTAATTTTTACTTTTTAATTTTTAATTTTTAATTTTTAATTTTTAATTTTAATTTTTAATTTTTAATTTTTAATTTTTAATTTTTAATTTTTAATTTTTAATTTTTAATTTTTAATTTTTAATTTTTACTTTTTAATTTTTAATTTTTAATTTTTAATTTTTAATTTTTAATTTTTAATTTTTAATTTTTAATTTTTAATTTTTAATTTTTAATTTTTAATTTTTAATTTTTAATTTTTAATTTTTAATTTTTAATTTTTAATTTTTAATTTTTAATTTTTAATTTTTAATTTTTAATTTTTAATTTTTAATTTTTAATTTTTAATTTTTAATTTTTAATTTTTAATTTTTAATTTTTAATTTTTAATTTTTAATTTTTAATTTTTAATTTTTAATTTTTAATTTTTAATTTTTAATTTTTAATTTTTAATTTCTAATTTCTAATTTTAAATTTAAAATTTAAAATTTTAAATTTTTAATTTTTAATTTTTAATTTTTAATTTTAATTTTTAATTTTTAATTTTTAATTTTTAATTTTTAATTTTTAATTTTTAATTTTTAATTTTTTAATTTTTAATTTTTAATTTTTAATTTTTAATTTTTAATTTTTAATTTTTAATTTTTAATTTTTAATTTTTAATTTTTAATTTTTAATTTTTAATTTTTAATTTTTAATTTTTAATTTTTAATTTTTAATTTTTAATTTTAACTTTTAATTTTAATTTTAATTTTTAATTTTTAATTTTTAATTTTTAATTTTTAATTTTTAATTTTTAATTTTTAATTTTTAATTTTTAATTTTTAATTTTTAATTTTTAATTTTTAATTTTTAATTTTTAATTTTTAATTTTTAATTTTTAATTTTTAATTTTTAATTTTTAATTTTTAATTTTTAATTTTTAATTTTTAATTTTTAATTTTTAATTTTTAATTTTTAATTTTTAATTTTTAATTTTTAATTTTTAATTTTTAATTTTTAATTTTTAATTTTTAATTTTTAATTTTTAATTTTTAATTTTTAATTTTTAATTTTTTAATTTTTAATTTTTAATTTTTAATTTTTAATTTTTAATTTTTAATTTTTAATTTTTAATTTTTAATTTTTAATTTTTAATTTTAATTTTTAATTTTTAATTTTTAATTTTTAATTTTTAATTTTTAATTTTTAATTTTTAATTTTTAATTTTTAATTTTTAATTTTTAATTTTTAATTTTAATTTTTAATTTTTAATTTTTAATTTTTAATTTTTAATTTTTAATTTTAATTTTTAATTTTTAATTTTTAATTTTTAATTTTTAATTTTTAATTTTAATTTTTAATTTTTAATTTCTAATTTAAATTTAAATTTAAATTTAAATTTTTAATTTTTAATTTTTAATTTTTAATTTTTAATTTTTAATTTTTAATTTTTAATTTTTAATTTTTAATTTTTAATTTTTAATTTTATTTTAATTTTTAATTTTTAATTTTTAATTTTTAATTTTTAATTTTTAATTTTTAATTTTTAATTTTTAATTTTTAATTTTTAATTTTAAATTTTTAATTTTTAATTTTTAATTTTTAATTTTTAATTTTTAATTTTAATTTTTAATTTTTAATTTTTAATTTTTAATTTTTAATTTTAATTTTTAATTTTTAATTTTTAATTTTTAATTTTTAATTTTTAATTTTTAATTTTTAATTTTTAATTTTTAATTTTTAATTTTTAATTTTTAATTTTTAATTTTAATTTTTAATTTTTATTTTAATTTTTAATTTTTAATTTTTAATTTTTAATTTTTAATTTTTAATTTTTAATTTTTAATTTTTAATTTTTAATTTTGAATTTTTAATTTTTAATAATTTTTAATTTTTAATTTTTAATTATTAATTTTTAATTTTTAATTTTTAATTTTTAATTTTTAATTTTTAATTTTAAATTTTAAATTTTTAATTTTTATATTTTTAAATTTTAATTTTTAATTTTTAATTTTTAATTTTTAATTTTTAATTTTTAATTTTTAATTTTTAATTTTTAATTTTTAATTTTAATTTAATTTTTAATTTTTAATTTTTAATTTTTAATTTTTAATTTTTAATTTTTAATTTTTAATTTTTAATTTTTAATTTTTAATTTTTAATTTTTAATTTTTAATTTTTAATTTTTAATTTTTAATTTTTAATTTTTAATTTTTAATTTTTAATTTTTAATTTTTAATTTTTAATTTTCAATTTTTAATTTTTAATTTTTAATTTTTAATTTATAATTTTTAATTTTTAATTATTAATTATTAATTTTTAATTTTTAATTTTTAATTTTTAATTTTTAATTTTTAATTTTTAATTTTTAATTTTTAATTTTTAATTTTTAATTTTTAATTTTTAATTTTTAATTTTTAATTTTTAATTTTTAATTTTTAATTTTTAATTTTTAATTTTTAATTTTTAATTTTTAATTTTTAATTTTTAATCTTTAATTTTTAATTTTTAATATTTAATTTTTTACTTTTAACTTTTAATTTTTAATTTTTAATTTTTAATTTTTAATTTTTAATTTTTAATTTTTAATTTTTAATTTTTAATTTTTAATTTTTAACTTTTAATTTTTAATTTAAATTTTTAATATTTAATTTTTAATTTTTAATTTTTAATTTTTAATTTTTAATTTTTAATTTTTAATTTTTAATTTTTAATTTTTAATTTTTAATTTTTAATTTTTAACTTTTAATTTTTAATTTTTAATTTTTAATTTTTAATTTTTAATTTTTAATTTTCAATTTTTAAATTTAATTTTTAATTTTTAATTTTTAAATCTTAATTTTTAATTTTTAATTTTAATTTTTTATTTTTAATTTTCAATTTTGAATTTTTTATTTTTAATTTTTAATTTTTATTTTCGTAATTTTTAATTTTTAATTTTTAATTTTTAATTTTTAATTTTTAATTTTTAATTTTTAATTTTTAATTTTTAATTTTTAATTTTTAATTTTTAATTTTTAATTTTTAATTTTTAATTTTTAATTTTAAATTTTTAATTTTTAATTTTTAATTTTTAATTTTTAATTTTTAATTTTTAATTTTTAATTTTTAATTTTTAATTTTTAATTTTTAATTTTTAATTTTTAATTTTTAATTTTTAATTTTTAATTTTTAATTTTTAATTTTTAATTTTTAATTTTTAATTTTCAATTTTTAATTTTTAATTTTTAATTTTTAATTTTTAATTTTTAATATTTAATATTTAATTTTTAATTTTTAATTTAAATTTTTAATTTTTAATTTTTAATTTTTAATTTTTAATTTTTAATTTTTAATTTTTAATTTTTAATTTTTAATTTTTAATTTTTAATTTTTAATTTTTAATTTTTAATTTTTAATTTTTAATTTTTATTTTTAATTTTTAATTTTTAATTTTTAATTTTTAATTTTTAATATTTAATTTTTATTTTTTAATTTTTAATTTTTAATTTTTAATTTTTAATTTTTAATTTTTAATTTTTAATTTTTAATTTTTAATTTTTAATTTTTAATTTTTAATTTTTAATTTTTAATTTTTAATTTTTAATTTTTAATTTTAAATTTTTAATTTTTAATTTTTAATTTTTAATTTTTAATTTTTAATTTTAATTTTTAATTTTTAATTTTTAATTTTTAATTTTTAATTTTTAATTTTTAATTTTTAATTTTTAATTTTTAATTTTTAATTTTTAATTTTTAATTTTTAATTTTTAATTTTTAATTTTTAATTTTTAATTTTTAATTTTTAATTTTTAATTTTTAATTTTTAATTTTTAATTTTTAATTTTTAATTTTTAATTTTTAATTTTTAATTTTTAATTTTTAATTTTTAATTTTTAATTTTTAATTTTTAATTTTTAATTTTTAATTTTTAATTTTTAATTTTTAATTTTTAATTTTTAATTTTTAATTTTAATTTTAATTTTTAATTTTTAATTTTTAATTTTTAATTTTTAATTTTTAATTTTTAATTTTTAATTTTTAATTTTTAATTTTTAATTTTTAATTTTTAATTTTTAATTTTTAATTTTTAATTTTTAATTTTTAATTTTTAATTTTTAATTTTTAATTTTTAATTTTTAATTTTTAATTTTTAATTTTTAATTTTTAATTTTTAATTTCTAATTTTTAATTTTTAATTTTTAATTTTCAATTTTTAATTTTAATTTTTAGTTTTTAATTTTTAATTTTTAATTTTTAATTTTTAATTTTTAATTTTTAATTTTTAATTTTTAATTTTTAATTTTTAATTTTTAATTTTTAATTTTTTAATTTTTAATTTTTAATTTTTAATTTTTAATTTTTAATTTTTAATTTTTAATTTTTAATTAAAATTAATTTTTAATTTTAATTTTTAATTTTTAATTTTTACTTTTCAATTTTTAATTTATAATTTTAATTTTTAATTTATAATTTTAATTTTTAATTTTTAATTTTTAATTTTTAATTTTTAATTTTTAATTTTTAATTTTTAATTTTTAATTTTTAATTTTTAATTTTTAATTTTTAATTTTTAATTTTTAATTTTGAATTTTTAATTTTTAATTTTTAATTTTTAATTTTTATTTTTTAATTTTTAATTTTTAATTTTTAATTTTTAAATTTTAATTTTTAATTTTTAATTTTTATTTTTAATTTTTAATTTTTAATTTTTAATTTTTAATTTTTAATTTTTAATTTTTAATTTTAATTTTTAATTTTTAATTTTTAATTTTTAATTTTTAATTTTTAATTTTTAATTTTTAATTTTTAATTTTTAATTTTTAATTTTTAATTTTTAATTTTTAATTTTTAATTTTTAATTTTTAATTTTTAATTTTTAATTTTTAATTTTTAATTTTTAATTTTTAATTTTTAATTTTTAATTTTTAATTTTTAATTTTTAATTTTTAATTTTTAATTTTTAATTTTTAATTTTTAATTTTTAATTTTTAATTTTTAATTTTAATTTTTAATTTTTAATTTTTAATTTTTAATTTTTAATTTTTAATTTTTAATTTTTAATTTTTAATTTTTAATTTTTAATTTTTAATTTTTAATTTTTAATTTTTAATTTTTAATTTTTAATTTTTAATTTTTAATTTTTAATTTTTAATTTTTAATTTTTAATTTTTAATTTTTAATTTTTAATTTTTAATTTTTAATTTTTAATTTTTAATTTTTAATTTTTAATTTTTAATTTTTAATTTTTAATTTTTAATTTTTAATTTTTAATTTTTAATTTTTAATTTTTAATTTTTAATTTTTAATTTTTAATTTTTAATTTTTAATTTTTAATTTTTAATTTTTAATTTTTAATTTTTAATTTTTAATTTTTAATTTTTAATTTTTAATTTTTAATTTTTAATTTTTAATTTTTAATTTTTAATTTTTAATTTTTAATTTTTAATTTTTAATTTTTAATTTTTAATTTTTAATTTTTAATTTTTAATTTTTAATTTTTAATTTTTAATTTTTAATTTTTAATTTTTAATTTTTAATTTTTAATTTTTAATTTTTAATTTTTAATTTTTAATTTTTAATTTTTAATTTTTAATTTTTAATTTTTAATTTTTAATTTTTAATTTTTAATTTTTAATTTTTAATTTTTAAATTTTAATTTTTAATTTTTAATTTTTAATTTTTAATTTTTAATTTTTAATTTTTAATTTTTAATTTTTAATTTTTAATTTTTAATTTTTAATTTTTAAGTTTTAATTTTTAATTTTTAATTTTTAATTTTTAATTTTTAATTTTTAATTTTTTATTTTTAATTTTTAATTTTTAATTTTTAATTTTTAATTTTTAATTTTTTAATTTTTAATTTTTAATTTTTAATTTTTAATTTTTAATTTTTAATTTTTAATTTTTAATTTTTTATTTTTAATTTTTAATTTTTAATTTATAATTTTAATTTTTAATTTTTAATTTTTAATTTTTAATTTTTAATTTTTAATTTTTAATTTTTAATTTTTAATTTTTAATTTTTAATTTTTAATTTTTTAATTTTTAATTTTTAATTTTTAAATTTTAATTTTTAATTTTTAATTTTTAATTTTTAATTTTTAATTTTTAATTTTTAATTTTTAATTTTTAATTTTTAATTTTTAATTTTTAATTTTTAATTTTTAATTTTTAATTTTTAATTTTTAATTTTTAATTTTTAATTTTTAATTTTTAATTTTTAATTTTTAATTTTTAATTTTTAATTTTTAATTTTTAATTTTTAATTTTTAATTTTTAATTTTTAATTTTTAATTTTTAATTTTTAATTTTTAATTTTTAATTTTAATTTTTAATTTTTAATTTTTAATTTTTAATTTTTAATTTTTAATTTTTAATTTTTAATTTTTAATTTTTAATTTTTAATTTTTAATTTTTAATTTTTAATTTTTAATTTTTAATTTTTAATTTTTAATTTTTAATTTTTAATTTTTAATTTTTAATTTTTAATTTTTAATTTTTAATTTTTAATTTTTAATTTTTAATTTTTAATTTTTAATTTTTAATTTTTAATTTTTAAGTTTTAATTTTTAATTTTTAATTTTTATTTTTTAATTTTTAATTTTTAATTTTTAATTTTTAATTTTTAATTTTTAATTTTTAATTTTTAATTTTTAATTTTTAATTTTTAATTTTTAATTTTTAATTTTTAATTTTTAATTTTTAATTTTTAATTTTTAATTTTTAATTTTTAATTTTTAATTTTTAATTTTTAATTTTTAATTTTTAATTTTTAATTTTTAATTTTTAATTTTTAATTTTTAATTTTTAATTTTTAATTTTTAATTTTTAATTTTTAATTTTTAATTTTTAATTTTTAATTTTTAGTTTTTAATTTTTAATTTTTAATTTTTAATTTTTAATTTTTAATTTTTAATTTTTAATTTTTAATTTTTAATTTTTAATTTTTAATTTTTGATTTTAAATTTTTAATTTTTAATTTTTAATTTTTAAATTGTACAGATAATTTAATGAAATGTCGTACATAAGCTGTCTGCGTTACTCAAGAAAAAACACCACTGTGTGAAAAATATAATGAATTTATGCTGAAAATTCTTCTCTTATTATCATACATCGATGTACATCTATCTGTGGGTTCATGTAAACCTTGCTGTCAAATTATGTTATATAACACAGTGCAACACGAAAAAATATAACCATAAACGAACACCACTATGTGATAAAAGATCAAAAAAGACCCGTGTCTCCCAGTTTTGCCCCAATTCATGCACTTTGTTTAGGCGAAGAATGCATTCTTTATTCGTAAAAGCTCTCGCCTACATAGTTGGGAAGAGTTTAATATTTACAATGCATAACTAGTTTTAAGTTCCTATTTCTTGTTAGTTAAATTCAGTTGTTAAAACATCCTAAGAAAAGAAGGTAAATACCCCGCACAACAAATTAACTATAATTTTTTAATATATATACTAATCCCCCCTTGTATTTATTTTCTCCCCCGATTTTTCAACGCATAATATATTTTATGTGTGGAAAATTTTATTTCCAGATTTCGAGAGACAACTCAATTGAAAGAAAGGATATAAAATTTGAAATTGGAAAGCTGGAAATTGGAATAGAAATTTCACTCATCAAAAAAATATCATCAAAGTAAAATAATCACCAAAAACAAGGACAATGCAAATATTTCACAAAATATATACAGTGGTGGCCTTATAATTAGAAACGATGTTTTTAGAAAATAAAATCGCAGTGCAACTTCTTTTAAGACCTACACTGTAAATTTTATGAACCGTTATTCAACGAGTAGACACTCAACATTGTTGTCGATGCAAAACATGTGGAGTTCAAAGTTTTATTATTAAAAAAATTAAGATTATTTTACAAGTAGTTGCTTTTGGCTGGTCATATAATTAGAAACGTGCAGTTGTTGTTTTAATTTCTGAACTTATTTTATTATTAGTGACAAAGTGAGTGTAATATGAAAACCCGTAGATTAAATTCTAATAATTTTGATACGTTTTAGTTTCTAAAATGGGCAAGAACAAGTCATGTACTCCAAAAATGAGGGAGTTGATTGTGAAGTGTTATCAAAATGAAAAACAGTCAATGGCGGCACTAAAGTTTGGTTGCTCCAAAAAAAATGGTATTTGGTGCAATTCACTTGTACAATAAGACAAAGGAGTTTGAAACTCCAGCTAGGAAGCCTAGGTCACGAAAGATCACTCCAGCAGAAGACAGAACTATTTGTAGGGCCAGTAAGAGAAATCCATTCATGTCTTCGCGAGAAATAAAGGCTGAAATTGGACAGCAAATAAACGCAGAAATATCCACTCGGACAATAAGAAGGCGCTTACAAGATTCGGGACTTCGTGGATGCATTTCACAAAAAAACCGCATGTCTCGAAAAAAAAATATTAAGAAGCGGTTGCAGTTTGCAAAGGAAATGCTTGCAAAAGATCCACGTTACTGGAATAGAGTTCTCTGGAGTGACGAATCGAAGTTTAACTTGTTTCAATCTGATGGAAAAACGTATGTGAGACGTCCTCCAAACAAAGCCTTGGACCCCAGGTACACTGTGAAAATGTTGAAACACGGTGGCGGGTCTATTATTGTCTAGGGTCTAGGGTCTATTATTGTTCAGGGATTAATGGATCAACATCAATATAAAAGTATTTTGAAAAATGTAATGGAACCATACTCCTTTGAGAATATGCCCGTACATTACATTTTCCAGCATGACAATGACCCAAAGCACACTTCAAGGTTAGTGAAGTGTTGGCTTTCGGATCAAAATATTGATGTTCTAGACTGGCCACCCCAAAGTCCTGATCTCAACCCAATTGAAAACTTATGGGCAATTGTAAAATGAGATTTCAAGGACAAAAATCCACGAAACAATGATGAATTGTTTCAAATGGTGCAGCAAAGCTGGGATTATATATCTCTGGAAACATGCCATCGTTTAATACAAAGTTTACCGAAAAGACTGGCGTATGTTGTCAAAAATAAGGGTTATCCAACAAAATATTAATGGATATGTCTATTTTGTTTAACTTTACGAAGATATTTTTAAGTTGTATATAAATATTTTTTGTTGTTTCTAATTATGTGACCAATTCTAATTATGTGACCAAATTTGTGTTTAGTTAATTTTCTTAAAAATGTTATTCATGCTGTGAATTTTTTGTCCTTTAAATCAATGCTGATTTGTTGCTTTACTATTTCTAGTTCATAGTTTTAATATGATAAACTAAGTTTTTAAAATATATTTCCAAACACATACATACATATATATACTTCAAAGCCGTTTCTAATTATAAGGCCACCACTGTATGTATATCAAGGTAAGTATGTGTTAAATGGAATTTTATAAAAAAAAAATCATGTGAGTCCGATCACAAGGGAGATGTGTAAACATCTAATAATTAATGAAAACATCAACATCATATTTTTCAGTGCATAAAAAATAAGTCGATTATGCTGTTTTCTGAAATTCAATTGATGTTTTCTGAAATGCAATTGATATTTTCTGAAATTCAATTGATGTTTTCTGAAATACAATTAATGTTTTCAGCAATTCAAATGATGCTTCTTGAAATTCTTTGGATGTTTTCTGAAATTCTATTTATGTTTTCTGAAATTCAAATGATGTTTTCTGAAATACAATTGATGTTTCCTGAAATACAATTGATGTTTTCTGGAATTCTATTGATGTTTTCTGAAATTCAATTGATGTTTTCTGAAACTCGAATGATGTTTTCTGAAATTATATTGATGTTTTCTGAAATTCTATTTATGGTTTCTGAAATTCAATTGATGTTTTCTGAAATGCAATTGATGTTTTCTGAAATTCAATTGATGTTTTCTGGAATTCTATTGATGTTTTCTGAAATTCAATTGATGTTTTCTGAAACTCGAATGATGTTTTCTGAAATAATATTGATGTTTTCTGAAATTCTATTTATGTTTTCTGAAATTCAAATGATGTTTTCTGAAACTCGAATGATGTTTTCTGAAATTATATTGATGTTTTCTGAAATTCTATTTATGTTTTCTGAAATTCAAATGATGTTTTCTGAAATACAATTGATGTTTCCTGAAATACAATTGATGTTTTCTGGAATTCTATTCATGTTTTCTGAAATTCAATTGATGTTTTCTGAAACTCGAATGATGTTTTCTGAAATTATATTGATGTTTTCTGAAATTCTATTTATGTTTTCTGAAATTCAATTGATGTTTTCCGAAATGCAATTGATGTTTTCTGAAATTCAATTGATGTTTTCTGAAATACAATTAATGTTCTCAGCAATTCAAATAATGCTTTTTGAAATTCAATTGATGTTTTCTGAAATTCTATTTATGTTTTCTGAAATTCAAATGATGTTTTCTGAAATACAATTGATGTTTCCTGAAATACAATTGATGTTTTCAGGAATTCTATTGATGTTTTCTGAAATTCAATTGATGTTTTCTGAAACTCGAATGATGTTTTCTGAAATTATATTGATGTTTTCTGAAATTCTATTTATGTTTTCTGAAATTCAAATGATGTTTTCTGAAACTCGAATGATGTTTTCTGAAATTATATTGATGTTTTCTGAAATTCTATTTATGTTTTCTGAAATTCAATTGATGTTTTCTGAAATACAATTGATGTTTTCTGAAATACAATTGATGTTTTCTGAAATTCTATTGATGTTTTCTCAAATTATATTGATGTTTTCTGAAATTCTATTTATGTTTTCTGAAATTTAAATGATGTTTTCTGAAACTCAATTGATGTTTTCTGAAATACAATTGATGTTTTCTGAAATTCTATTGATGTTTTCTGAAATTATATTGATGTTTTCTGAAATTCTATTTATGTTTTCTGAAATTCAAATGATGTTTTCTGAAACACGAATGATGTTTTCTGAAATTATATTGATGTTTTCTGAAATTCTATTGATGTTTTCTGAAATTCAATTGATGTTTTCTGAAACTCGAATGATGTTTTCTGAAATTATATTGATGTTTTCTGAAATTCTATTTATGTTTTCTGAAATTCAAATGATGTTTTCTGAAACTCGAATGATGTTTTCTGAAATTATATTGATGTTTTCTGAAATTCTATTTATGTTTTCTGAAATTTAAATGATGTTTTCTGAAATTATATTTATGGTTTCTGAAATACAATTGATGTTTTCCGAAATTCTATTTATGTTTTCTGAAATTCAAATGATGTTTTCTGAAATACAATTGATGTTTTCTGAAATACAATTGATGTTTTCTGAAATTCAATTGATGTTTTCTGAAACTCGAATGATGTTTTCTGAAATTATATTGATGTTTTCTGAAATTCTATTTATGTTTTCTGAAATTCAAATGATGTTTTCTGAAATTATATTGAAGTTTTCTGAAATTCAATTGATGTTTTCTGAAACTCGAATGATGTTTTCTGAAATTATATTGATGTTTTCTGAAATTCTATTTATGTTTTCTGAAATTCAAATGATGTTTTCTGAAACTCGAATGATGTTTTCTGAAATTATATTGATGTTTTCTGAAATTCTATGTATGTTTTCTGAAATTCAAATGATGTTTGCTGAAATTATATTGATGGTTTCTGAAATACAATTGCTGTTTTCTGAAATTCTATTGATGTTTTCTGAAATACAATTAATGTTTTCTGAAATTATATTGATGGTTTCTGAAATACAATTGATGTTTTCTGAAATTATATTGATGTTTTCTGAAATTCTATTTATGTTTTCTGAAATTCAAATGATGTTTTCTGAAATTATATTGATGGTTTCTGAAATACAATTGATGTTTTCTGAAATTATATTGATGTTTTCTGAAATTCTATTTATGTTTTCTGAAATTCAAATAATGTTTTCTGAAATTATATTGATGGTCTCTGAAATACAATTGATGTTTTCTGAAATTCTATTGATGCTTTCTGAAATTCAATTGATGTTTTCTGAAACTCGAATGATGTTTTCTGAAATACAATTGATGTTTTCTGAAATTATATTGATGTTTTCTGAAATTCTATTTATGTTTTCTGAAATTCAAATGATGTTTTCTGAAATTATGTTGATGGTTTCTGAAATACAATTGATGTTTTCTGAAATTATATTGATGTTTTCTGAAATTCTATTTATGTTTTCTGATATTCAAATGATGTTTTCTGAAATTATATTGATGGTTTCTGAAATACAATTGATGTTTTCTGAAATTCTATTGATGCTTTCTGAAATTCAATTGATGTTTTCTGAAACTCGAATGATGTTTTCTGAAATTATATTGATGTTTTCTGAAATTCTATTTATGTTTTCTGAAATTCAAATGATGTTTTCTGAAATTATATTGATGGTCTCTGAAATACAATTGATGTTTTCTGAAATTCTATTGATGCTTTCTGAAATTCAATTGATGTTTTCTGAAACTCGAATGATGTTTTCTGAAATACAATTGATGTTTTCTGAAATTATATTGATGGTTTCTGAAATACAATTGATGTTTTCTGAAATTATATTGATGTTTTCTGAAATTCTATTTATGTTTTCTGAAATTCAAATGATGTTTTCTGAAATTATGTTGATGGTTTCTGAAATACAATTGATGTTTTCTGAAATTCAAATGATGTTTTCTGAAATTATATTGATGGTTTCTGAAATACAATTGATGTTTTCTGAAATTCTATTGATGCTTTCTGAAATTCAATTGATGATTTCTGAAACTCGAATGATGTTTTCTGAAATTATATTGATGTTTTCTGAAATTCTATTTATGTTTTCTGAAATTCAAATGATGTTTTCTGAAATTATATTGATGTTTTCTGAAATTCTATTTATGTTTTCTGAAATTCAAATGATGTTTTCTGAAATTATATTGATGGTTTCTGAAATACAATTGATGTTTTCTGAAATTCTATTGATGCTTTCTGAAATTCAATTGATGTTTTCTGAAACTCGAATGATGTTTTCTGAAATTATATTGACGTTTTCTGAAATTCTATTTATGTTTTCTGATATTCAAGTGATGTTTTCTGAAATTCTATTGATGTTTTCTGAAATTCAATTGTTGTTTTCTGAAACTCGAATGATGATTTCTGAAATTATATTGATGTTTTCTGAAATTCTATTTATGTTTTCTGAAATTCTATTTATGTTTTCTGAAATTCAAATGATGTTTTCTGAAATTATATTGATGGTTTCTGAAATACAATTGATGTTTTCTGAAATTATATTGATGTTTTCTGAAATTCTATTTATGTTTTCTGAAATTCAAGTGATGTTTTCTGAAATTATATTGATGGTTTCTGAAATACAATTGATGTTTTCTGAAATTCTATTGATGCTTTCTGAAATTCAATTGATGTTTTCTGAAACTCGAATGATGTTTTCTTAAATTATATTGATGTTTTCTGAAATTCAATTTATGTTTTCTGAAATTCAAATGATGTTTTCTGAAATTATATTGATGGTTTCTGAAATACAATTGATGTTTTCTGAAATTCTATTAATGCTTTCTGAAATTCAAATGATGTTTTCTGAAATTATGTTGATGGTTTCTGAAATACAATTGATGTTTTCTGAAATTATATTGATGTTTTCTGAAATTCTATTATGTTTTCTGAAATTCGAATGATGTTTTCTGAAATTATATTGATGGTTTCTGAAATACAATTGATATTTTCTGAAATTCTATTGATGCTTTCTGAAATTCAATTGATGTTTTCTGAAACTCGAATGATGTTTTCTTAAATTATATTGATGTTTTCTGAAATTCTATTTATGTTTTCTGAAATTCAAATGATGTTTTCTGAAATTATATTGATGTTTTCTGAAATTCTATTTATGTTTTCTGAAATTCAAATGATGTTTTCTGAAATTATATTGATGGTTTCTGAAATACAATTGATGTTTTCTGAAATTCTATTGATGCTTTCTGAAATTCAATTGATGTTTTCTGAAACTCGAATGATGTTTTCTGAAATTATTTTGATGTTTTCTGAAATTTTATTTATGTTTTCTGAAATTCAAATGATGTTTTCTGAAATTATATTGATGTTTTCTGAAATTCTATTCATGTTTTCTGATATTCAAGTGATGTTTTCTGAAATTCTATTGATGTTTTCTCAAATTTAATTGATGTTTTCTGAAACTCGAATGATGCTTTCTGAAATTATATTGATGTTTTCTGAAATTCTATTTATGTTTTCTGAAATTCTATTTATGTTTTCTGAAATTCAAATGATGTTTTCTGAAATTATATTGATGGGTTCTGAAATACAATTGATGTTTTCTGAAATTATATTGATGTTTTCTGAAATTCTATTTATGTTTTCTGAAATTCAAATGATGTTTTCTGAAATTATATTGATGGTCTCTGAAATACAATTGATGTTTTCTGAAATTTTATTTATGTTTTCTGAAATTCAAATGAAGTTTTCTGAAATTATATTGACGTTTTCTGAAATTCTATTCATGTTTTCTGATATTCAAGTGATGTTTTCTGAAATTCTATTGATGTTTTCTGAAATTCAATTGATGTTTTCTGAAACTCGAATGATGCTTTCTGAAATTTTATTGCTGTTTTCTGAAATTCTATTTATGTTTTCTGAAATTCTATTTATGTTTTCTGAAATTCAAATGATGTTTTCTGAAATTATATTGATGGTTTCTGAAATACAATTGATGTTTTCTGAAATTATATTGATGTTTTCTGAAATTCTATTTATGTTTTCTGAAATTCAAATGATGTTTTCTGAAATTATATTGATGGTTTCTGGAATACAATTGATGTTTTCTGAAATTTTATTTATGTTTCCTGAAATTCAAATGATGTTTTCTGAAATTATATTGATGTTTTCTGAAATTCTATTTATGTTTTCTGATATTCAAGTGATGTTTTCTGAAATTATATTGATGTTTTCTGAAATTCTATTTATGTTTTCTGAAATTCTATTTATGTTTTCTGAAATTCAAATGATGTTTTCTGAAATTATATTGATGGTTTCTGAAATACAATTGATGTTTTCTGAAATTCTATTGATGCTTTCTGAAATTCAATTGATGTTTTCTGAAACTCGAATGATGTTTTCTGAAATTATATTGATGTTTTCTGAAATTTTATTTATGTTTTCTGAAATTCAAATGATGTTTTCTGAAATTATATTGATGTTTTCTGAAATTCTATTCATGTTTTCTGACATTCAAGTGATGTTTTCTGAAATTCTATTGATGTTTTCTGAAATTCAATTGATGTTTTCTGAAACTCGAATGATGCTTTCTGAAATTATATTGATGTTTTCTGATATTCTATTTATGTTTTCTGAAATTCTATTTATGTTTTCTGAAATTCAAATGATGTTTTCTGAAATTATATTGATGGTTTCTGAAATACAATTGATGTTTTCTGAAATTATATTGATGTTTTCTGAAATTCTATTTATGTTTTCTGAAATTCAAATGATGTTTTCTGAAATTATATTGATGGTTTCTGAAATTCTATTTATGTTTTCTGAAATTCAAATGATGTTTTCTGAAATTATACTGATGGTTTCTGAAATACAATTGATGTTTTCTGAAATTATATTGATGTTTTCTGAAATTCTATTTATGTTTTCTGAAATTCAAATGATGTTTTCTGAAATTATATTGATGTTTTCTGAAATTCTATTCATGTTTTCTGATATTCAAGTGATGTTTTCTGAAATTCTATTGATGTTTTCTGAAATTCAATTGATGTTTTCTGAAACTCGAATGATGCTGTCTGAAATTATATTGATGTTTTCTGAAATTCTATTTATGTTTTCTGAAATTCTATTTATGTTTTCTGAAATTCAAATGATGTTTTCTGAAATTATATTGATGGTTTCTGAAATACAATTGATGTTTTCTGAAATTATATTGATGTTTTCTGAAATTCTATTTATGTTTTTTGAAATTATATTGATGGTTTCTGAAATACAATTGATGTTTTCTGAAATTCTATTGATGCTTTCTGAAATTCAATTGATGTTTTCTGAAACTCGAATGATGTTTTCTGAAATTATATTGATGTTTTCTGAAATTTTATTTATGTTTTCTGAAATTCAAATGATGTTTTCTGAAATTATATTGATGTTTTCTGAAATTCTATTCATGTTTTCTGAAATTCAAATGATGTTTTCTGAAATTATATTGATGGTTTCTGAAATACAATTGATGTTTTCTGAAATTCTATTGATGCTTTCTGAAACTCGAATGATGTTTTCTGAAATTATATTGATGGTTTCTGAAATTCTATTTATGTTTTCTGAAATTCAAATGATATTTTCTGAAATTATACTGATGGTTTCTGAAATATTTTATTTATTTATTTATTTATTTAAATTTGGTATCCTGTTCAACAAGACATGAAATCTTCAAAACAGAACAGGTTTAAATATGTTAGTTGGAGTTTGATTTACAATACAACTTAACATTAGTGATACAATTGATGTTTTCTGAAATTATATTGATGTTTTCTGAAATTCTATTTATGTTTTCTGAAATTCAAATGATGTTTTCTGAAATTATGTTGATGGTTTCTGAAATACAATTGATGTTTTCTGAAATTATATTGATGTTTTCTGAAATTCTATTTATGTTTTCTGAAATTCAAATGATGTTTTCTGAAATTATATTGATGGTTTCTGAAATACAATTGATGTTTTCTGAAATTATATTGATGTTTTCTGAAATTCTATTTATGTTTTCTAAAATTCTATTTATGTTTTCTGAAATTCAAATGATGTTTTCTGAAATTATACTGATGGTTTCTGAAATACAATTGATGTTTTCTGAAATTATATTGATGTTTTCTGAAATTCTATTATGTTTTCTGAAATTCAAATGATGTTTTCTGAAATTATACTGATGGTTTCTGAAATACAATTGATGTTTTCTGAAATTCTATTGATGCTTTCTGAAATTCAATTGATGTTTTCTGAAACTCGAATGATGTTTTCTGAAATTATTTTGATGTTTTCTGAAATTTTATTTATGTTTTCTGAAACTCAAATGATGTTTTCTGAAATTATATTGATGTTTTCTGAAATTCTATTCATGTTTTCTGATATTCAAGTGATGTTTTCTGAAATTCTATTGATGTTTTCTGAAATTTAATTGATGTTTTCTGAAACTCGAATGATGTTTTCTGAAATTATTTTGATGTTTTCTGAAATTTTATTTATGTTTTCTGAAACTCAAATGATGTTTTCTGAAATTATATTGATGTTTTCTGAAATTCTATTTATGTTTTCTGAAATTCTATTTATGTTTTCTGAAATTCAAATGATGTTTTCTGAAATTATATTGATGGTTTCTGAAATACAATTGATGTTTTCTGAAATTATATTGATGTTTTCTGAAATTCTATTATGTTTTCTGAAATTCAAATGATGTTTTCTGAAATTATACTGATGGTTTCTGAAATACAATTGATGTTTTCTGAAATTCTATTGATGCTTTCTGAAATTCAATAGATGTTTTCTGAAACTCGAATGATGTTTTCTGAAATTATTTTGATGTTTTCTGAAATTTTATTTATGTTTTCTGAAACTCAAATGATGTTTTCTGAAATTATATTGATGTTTTCTGAAATTCTATTCATGTTTTCTGATATTCAAGTGATGTTTTCTGAAATTCTATTGATGTTTTCTGAAATTTAATTGATGTTTTCTGAAACTCGAATGATGTTTTCTGAAATTATATTGATGTTTTCTGAAATTCTATTCATGTTTTCTGATATTCAAGTGATGTTTTCTGAAATTATATTGATGTTTTCTGAAATTCTATTTATGTTTTCTAAAATTCTATTTATGTTTTCTGAAATTCAAATGATGTTTTCTGAAATTATATTGATGGTTTCTGAAATACAATTGATGTTTTCTGAAATTCTATTGATGCTTTCTGAAATTCAATTGATGTTTTCTGAAACTCGAATGATGTTTTCTGAAATTATATTGATGTTTTCTGAAATTTTATTTATGTTTTCTGAAATTCAAAAGATGTTTTCTGAAATTATATTGATGTTTTCTGAAATTCTATTCATGTTTTCTGATATTCAAGTGATGTTTTCTGAAATTCTATTGATGTTTTCTGAAATTCAATTGATGTTTTCTGAAACTCGAATGATGCTTTCTGAAATTATATTGATGTTTTCTGAAATTCTATTTATGTTTTCTGAAATTCTATTTATGTTTTCTGAAATTCAAATGATGTTTTCTGAAATTATATTGATGGTTTCTGAAATACAATTGATGTTTTCTGAAATTATATTGATGTTTTCTGAAATTCTATTATGTTTTCTGAAATTCAAATGATGTTTTCTGAAATTATATTGATGGTTTCTGAAATTCTATTTATGTTTTCTGAAATTCAAATGATGTTTTCTGAAATTATACTGATGGTTTCTGAAATACAATTGATGTTTTCTGAAATTCTATTGATGCTTTCTGAAATTCAATTGATGTTTTCTGAAACTCGAATGATGTTTTCTGAAATTATTTTGATGTTTTCTGAAATTTTATTTATGTTTTCTGAAACTCAAATGATGTTTTCTGAAATTATATTGATGTTTTCTGAAATTCTATTCATGTTTTCTGATATTCAAGTGATGTTTTCTGAAATTCTATTGATGTTTTCTGAAATTTAATTGATGTTTTCTGAAACTCGAATGATGCTTTCTGAAATTATATTGATGTTTTCTGAAATTCTATTTATGTTTTCTGAAATTCTATTTATGTTTTCTGAAATTCAAATGATGTTTTCTGAAATTATATTGATGGGTTCTGAAATACAATTGATGTTTTCTGAAATTATATTGATGTTTTCTGAAATTCTATTTATGTTTTCTGAAATTCAAATGATGTTTTCTGAAATTATATTGATGGTCTCTGAAATACAATTGATGTTTTCTGAAATTTTATTTATGTTTTCTGAAATTCAAATGAAGTTTTCTGAAATTATATTGACGTTTTCTGAAATTCTATTCATGTTTTCTGATATTCAAGTGATGTTTTCTGAAATTCTATTGATGTTTTCTGAAATTCAATTGATGTTTTCTGAAACTCGAATGATGCTTTCTGAAATTATATTGATGTTTTCTGAAATTCTATTTATGTTTTCTGAAATTCTATTTATGTTTTCTGAAATTCAAATGATGTTTTCTGAAATTATATTGATGGTTTCTGAAATACAATTGATGTTTTCTGAAATTATATTGATGTTTTCTGAAATTCTATTTATGTTTTCTGAAATTCAAATGATGTTTTCTGAAATTATATTGATGGTTTCTGGAATACAATTGATGTTTTCTGAGATTTTATTTATGTTTCCTGAAATTCAAATGATGTTTTCTGAAATTATATTGATGTTTTCTGAAATTCTATTTATGTTTTCTGATATTCAAGTGATGTTTTCTGAAATTATATTGATGTTTTCTGAAATTCTATTTATGTTTTCTGAAATTCTATTTATGTTTTCTGAAATTCAAATGATGTTTTCTGAAATTATATTGATGGTTTCTGAAATACAATTGATGTTTTCTGAAATTCTATTGATGCTTTCTGAAATTCAATTGATGTTTTCTGAAACTCGAATGATGTTTTCTGAAATTATATTGATGTTTTCTGAAATTTTATTTATGTTTTCTGAAATTCAAATGATGTTTTCTGAAATTATATTGATGTTTTCTGAAATTCTATTCATGTTTTCTGACATTCAAGTGATGTTTTCTGAAATTCTATTGATGTTTTCTGAAATTCAATTGATGTTTTCTGAAACTCGAATGATGCTTTCTGAAATTATATTGATGTTTTCTGATATTCTATTTATGTTTTCTGAAATTCTATTTATGTTTTCTGAAATTCAAATGATGTTTTCTGAAATTATATTGATGGTTTCTGAAATACAATTGATGTTTTCTGAAATTATATTGATGTTTTCTGAAATTCTATTTATGTTTTCTGAAATTCAAATGATGTTTTCTGAAATTATATTGATGGTTTCTGAAATTCTATTTATGTTTTCTGAAATTCAAATGATGTTTTCTGAAATTATACTGATGGTTTCTGAAATACAATTGATGTTTTCTGAAATTATATTGATGTTTTCTGAAATTCTATTTATGTTTTCTGAAATTCAAATGATGTTTTCTGAAATTATATTGATGTTTTCTGAAATTCTATTCATGTTTTCTGATATTCAAGTGATGTTTTCTGAAATTCTATTGATGTTTTCTGAAATTCAATTGATGTTTTCTGAAACTCGAATGATGCTGTCTGAAATTATATTGATGTTTTCTGAAATTCTATTTATGTTTTCTGAAATTCTATTTATGTTTTCTGAAATTCAAATGATGTTTTCTGAAATTATATTGATGGTTTCTGAAATACAATTGATGTTTTCTGAAATTATATTGATGTTTTCTGAAATTCTATTTATGTTTTTTGAAATTATATTGATGGTTTCTGAAATACAATTGATGTTTTCTGAAATTCTATTGATGCTTTCTGAAATTCAATTGATGTTTTCTGAAACTCGAATGATGTTTTCTGAAATTATATTGATGTTTTCTGAAATTTTATTTATGTTTTCTGAAATTCAAATGATGTTTTCTGAAATTATATTGATGTTTTCTGAAATTCTATTCATGTTTTCTGAAATTCAAATGATGTTTTCTGAAATTATATTGATGGTTTCTGAAATACAATTGATGTTTTCTGAAATTCTATTGATGCTTTCTGAAACTCGAATGATGTTTTCTGAAATTATATTGATGGTTTCTGAAATTCTATTTATGTTTTCTGAAATTCAAATGATGTTTTCTGAAATTATACTGATGGTTTCTGAAATATTTTATTTATTTATTTATTTATTTATTTATTTAAATTTGGTATCCTGTTCAACAAGACATGAAATCTTCAAAACAGAACAGGTTTAAATATGTTAGTTGGAGTTTGATTTACAATACAACTTAACATTAGTGATACAATTGATGTTTTCTGAAATTATATTGATGTTTTCTGAAATTCTATTTATGTTTTCTGAAATTCAAATGATGTTTTCTGAAATTATGTTGATGGTTTCTGAAATACAATTGATGTTTTCTGAAATTATATTGATGTTTTCTGAAATTCTATTTATGTTTTCTGAAATTCAAATGATGTTTTCTGAAATTATATTGATGGTTTCTGAAATACAATTGATGTTTTCTGAAATTATATTGATGTTTTCTGAAATTCTATTTATGTTTTCTAAAATTCTATTTATGTTTTCTGAAATTCAAATGATGTTTTCTGAAATTATACTGATGGTTTCTGAAATACAATTGATGTTTTCTGAAATTCTATTGATGCTTTCTGAAATTCAATTGATGTTTTCTGAAACTCGAATGATGTTTTCTGAAATTATTTTGATGTTTTCTGAAATTTTATTTATGTTTTCTGAAACTCAAATGATGTTTTCTGAAATTATATTGATGTTTTCTGAAATTCTATTCATGTTTTCTGATATTCAAGTGATGTTTTCTGAAATTCTATTGATGTTTTCTGAAATTTAATTGATGTTTTCTGAAACTCGAATGATGTTTTCTGAAATTATATTGATGTTTTCTGAAATTCTATTCATGTTTTCTGATATTCAAGTGATGTTTTCTGAAATTATATTGATGTTTTCTGAAATTCTATTTATGTTTTCTAAAATTCTATTTATGTTTTCTGAAATTCAAATGATGTTTTCTGAAATTATATTGATGGTTTCTGAAATACAATTGATGTTTTCTGAAATTCTATTGATGCTTTCTGAAATTCAATTGATGTTTTCTGAAACTCGAATGATGTTTTCTGAAATTATATTGATGTTTTCTGAAATTTTATTTATGTTTTCTGAAATTCAAAAGATGTTTTCTGAAATTATATTGATGTTTTCTGAAATTCTATTCATGTTTTCTGATATTCAAGTGATGTTTTCTGAAATTCTATTGATGTTTTCTGAAATTCAATTGATGTTTTCTGAAACTCGAATGATGCTTTCTGAAATTATATTGATGTTTTCTGAAATTCTATTTATGTTTTCTGAAATTCTATTTATGTTTTCTGAAATTCAAATGATGTTTTCTGAAATTATATTGATGGTTTCTGAAATACAATTGATGTTTTCTGAAATTATATTGATGTTTTCTGAAATTCTATTATGTTTTCTGAAATTCAAATGATGTTTTCTGAAATTATATTGATGGTTTCTGAAATTCTATTTATGTTTTCTGAAATTCAAATGATGTTTTCTGAAATTATACTGATGGTTTCTGAAATAAAATTGATGTTTTCTGAAATTCTATTGATGCTTTCTGAAATTCAATTGATGTTTTCTGAAACTCGAATGATGTTTTCTGAAATTATTTTGATGTTTTCTGAAATTTTATTTATGTTTTCTGAAACTCAAATGATGTTTTCTGAAATTATATTGATGTTTTCTGAAATTCTATTCATGTTTTCTGATATTCAAGTGATGTTTTCTGAAATTCTATTGATGTTTTCTGAAATTTAATTGATGTTTTCTGAAACTCGAATGATGTTTTCTGAAATTATATTGATGTTTTCTGAAATTCTATTCATGTTTTCTGATATTCAAGTGATGTTTTCTGAAATTATATTGATGTTTTCTGAAATTCTATTTATGTTTTCTAAAATTCTATTTATGTTTTCTGAAATTCAAATGATGTTTTCTGAAATTATATTGATGGTTTCTGAAATACAATTGATGTTTTCTGAAATTCTATTGATGCTTTCTGAAATTCAATTGATGTTTTCTGAAACTCGAATGATGTTTTCTGAAATTTTATTTATGTTTTCTGAAATTCAAAAGATGTTTTCTGAAATTATATTGATGTTTTCTGAAATTCTATTCATGTTTTCTGATATTCAAGTGATGTTTTCTGAAATTCTATTGATGTTTTCTGAAATTCAATTGATGTTTTCTGAAACTCGAATGATGCTTTCTGAAATTATATTGATGTTTTCTGAAATTCTATTTATGTTTTCTGAAATTCTATTTATGTTTTCTGAAATTCAAATGATGTTTTCTGAAATTATATTGATGGTTTCTGAAATACAATTGATGTTTTCTGAAATTATATTGATGTTTTCTGAAATTCTATTATGTTTTCTGAAATTCAAATGATGTTTTCTGAAATTATATTGATGGTTTCTGAAATTCTATTTATGTTTTCTGAAATTCAAATGATGTTTTCTGAAATTATACTGATGGTTTCTGAAATACAATTGATGTTTTCTGAAATTCTATTGATGCTTTCTGAAATTCAATTGATGTTTTCTGAAACTCGAATGATGTTTTCTGAAATTATTTTGATGTTTTCTGAAATTTTATTTATGTTTTCTGAAACTCAAATGATGTTTTCTGAAATTATATTGATGTTTTCTGAAATTCTATTCATGTTTTCTGATATTCAAGTGATGTTTTCTGAAATTCTATTGATGTTTTCTGAAATTTAATTGATGTTTTCTGAAACTCGAATGATGCTTTCTGAAATTATATTGATGTTTTCTGAAATTCTATTTATGTTTTCTGAAATTCTATTTATGTTTTCTGAAATTCAAATGATGTTTTCTGAAATTATATTGATGGGTTCTGAAATACAATTGATGTTTTCTGAAATTATATTGATGTTTTCTGAAATTCTATTTATGTTTTCTGAAATTCAAATGATGTTTTCTGAAATTATATTGATGGTCTCTGAAATACAATTGATGTTTTCTGAAATTTTATTTATGTTTTCTGAAATTCAAATGAAGTTTTCTGAAATTATATTGACGTTTTCTGAAATTCTATTCATGTTTTCTGATATTCAAGTGATGTTTTCTGAAATTCTATTGATGTTTTCTGAAATTCAATTGATGTTTTCTGAAACTCGAATGATGCTTTCTGAAATTATATTGATGTTTTCTGAAATTCTATTTATGTTTTCTGAAATTCTATTTATGTTTTCTGAAATTCAAATGATGTTTTCTGAAATTATATTGATGGTTTCTGAAATACAATTGATGTTTTCTGAAATTATATTGATGTTTTCTGAAATTCTATTTATGTTTTCTGAAATTCAAATGATGTTTTCTGAAATTATATTGATGGTTTCTGGAATACAATTGATGTTTTCTGAAATTTTATTTATGTTTCCTGAAATTCAAATGATGTTTTCTGAAATTATATTGATGTTTTCTGAAATTCTATTTATGTTTTCTGATATTCAAGTGATGTTTTCTGAAATTATATTGATGTTTTCTGAAATTCTATTTATGTTTTCTGAAATTCTATTTATGTTTTCTGAAATTCAAATGATGTTTTCTGAAATTATATTGATGGTTTCTGAAATACAATTGATGTTTTCTGAAATTCTATTGATGCTTTCTGAAATTCAATTGATGTTTTCTGAAACTCGAATGATGTTTTCTGAAATTATATTGATGTTTTCTGAAATTTTATTTATGTTTTCTGAAATTCAAATGATGTTTTCTGAAATTATATTGATGTTTTCTGAAATTCTATTCATGTTTTCTGACATTCAAGTGATGTTTTCTGAAATTCTATTGATGTTTTCTGAAATTCAATTGATGTTTTCTGAAACTCGAATGATGCTTTCTGAAATTATATTGATGTTTTCTGATATTCTATTTATGTTTTCTGAAATTCTATTTATGTTTTCTGAAATTCAAATGATGTTTTCTGAAATTATATTGATGTTTTCTGAAATTCTATTTATGTTTTCTGAAATTCAAATGATGTTTTCTGAAATTATATTGATGGTTTCTGAAATTCTATTTATGTTTTCTGAAATTCAAATGATGTTTTCTGAAATTATACTGATGGTTTCTGAAATACAATTGATGTTTTCTGAAATTATATTGATGTTTTCTGAAATTCTATTTATGTTTTCTGAAATTCAAATGATGTTTTCTGAAATTATATTGATGTTTTCTGAAATTCTATTCATGTTTTCTGATATTCAAGTGATGTTTTCTGAAATTCTATTGATGTTTTCTGAAATTCAATTGATGTTTTCTGAAACTCGAATGATGCTGTCTGAAATTATATTGATGTTTTCTGAAATTCTATTTATGTTTTCTGAAATTCTATTTATGTTTTCTGAAATTCAAATGATGTTTTCTGAAATTATATTGATGGTTTCTGAAATACAAATACAATGAAATTCTATTTATGTTTTTTGAAATTATATTGATGGTTTCTGAAATACAATTGATGTTTTCTGAAATTCTATTGATGCTTTCTGAAATTCAATTGATGTTTTCTGAAACTCGAATGATGTTTTCTGAAATTATATTGATGTTTTCTGAAATTTTATTTATGTTTTCTGAAATTCAAATGATGTTTTCTGAAATTATATTGATGTTTTCTGAAATTCTATTCATGTTTTCTGAAATTCAAATGATGTTTTCTGAAATTATATTGATGGTTTCTGAAATACAATTGATG
Source organism: Cordilura impudica (assembly GCA_963682025.1). Lineage (NCBI taxonomy): Eukaryota > Metazoa > Arthropoda > Insecta > Diptera > Scathophagidae > Cordilura > Cordilura impudica. The sequence continues at coordinate 52,777 of CAVMKG010000861.1, read as the reverse complement.
TTTTCTGAAATTCTATTGATGCTTTCTGAAACTCGAATGATGTTTTCTGAAATTATATTGATGGTTTCTGAAATTCTATTTATGTTTTCTGAAATTCAAATGATGTTTTCTGAAATTATACTGATGGTTTCTGAAATATTTTATTTATTTATTTATTTATTTATTTATTTAAATTTGGTATCCTGTTCAACAAGACATGAAATCTTCAAAACAGAACAGGTTTAAATATGTTAGTTGGAGTTTGATTTACAATACAACTTAACATTAGTGATACAATTGATGTTTTCTGAAATTATATTGATGTTTTCTGAAATTCTATTTATGTTTTCTGAAATTCAAATGATGTTTTCTAAAATTATGTTGATGGTTTCTGAAATACAATTGATGTTTTCTGAAATTATATTGATGTTTTCTGAAATTCTATTTATGTTTTCTGAAATTCAAATGATGTTTTCTGAAATTATATTGATGGTTTCTGAAATACAATTGATGTTTTCTGAAATTATATTGATGTTTTCTGAAATTCTATTTATGTTTTCTGAAATTCAAGTGATGTTTTCTGAAATTCTATTGATGTTTTCTGAAATTCAATTGATGTTTTCTGAAACTCGAATGATGGTTTCTGAAATTATATTGATGTTTTCTGAAATTCTATTTATGTTTTCTGAAATGCAAATGATGTTTTCTGAAATTATATTGATGGTTTCTGAAATACAATTGATGTTTTCTGAAATACAATTGATGTTTTTTGAAAGACAATTGGAAAATGTATAGAAAAGAACATATCATAATTTTTTCACAAATACAATCAGATAAAGTCACACCGATTTACACTTCAGCTCACACCGATGTGTTACGCTGTTTTTGCGATTGTATTGTGAAATAGAAATTTACCCCCCTGCGCGTATAGATGTTTACACATCAAAAAAAAACTTAAAATAAAAGAAATATACGTGTATATAATAAACACATTAAAATCTACACAAAAAATATATACTTTGACGAACAGTTAGTTCGTTTCTCGCTCTGAAAAAATCCCTTTTAATTGAATTTTAACATTCTCAATTTAAAGCTAGTGCAACAATTAAGTACAAGTAATACTGTAAACATTTTTTTGTCTCACAACATTAAAGCCAAGTGTTAAAGTTAACTTTCTGTACACACTGTCCTACCTTTGTGTTGACAAAATAAAAAAGAGAGTTAGTTGTCAATGTTGAGCAACATACGAGTAAAGTGGCCTAGCATCGGCAACATTATTGTTAGTTTAATATTAAACTAAACACGCTAATATATGTACATAATATACATTTTCTTTATTTTTGAAAAATAAAAAATAGCTCTTCAAAACATTTGATACTTAACCCTTTTTTGTTTCGTGAATATTAACGTGGACATACAATCCAGCGAATCCACATAAATAATTCTTGATAATTTTTTTTATAATAATTGAAAACCACAAAAAAAATAAGAAGAACTAATCATTTTTTAAAGTGTTTCATAATTTCATGCCCAAATAATAAAATCTCTTTTGTGAAATAAAGGGTGATTTTTTAAGAGCTATAGGAAAGTTTTCCAAAAAAAAAAAACACACAAAATTCAGAAAAATGCATGAAATCTTTATTTTAATCGATAGTACGGTCCATATAATTTAATGTTTGAAGATTATTTCATGCAAATGTTGACCGTGACTGCGCCTCAAATAGTCCATCAGCTTAGTCCAATTTTGGCATACTCTTTCCAACATTTCGGCCGGTATCTCACGAATAAATGCTTCAATGTTGTCTTCCAATGCGTCAATTGAAGCGGGATTGTCTGTATAGACATGAGCTAAAGCATAGCCCCACAAAAAATAGTCTAAAGGCATTAAATCGCACGATCTAGGCGGCCAATTGACCGGTCCCGAACGTGAAATAAAATGTTCACCGAACTCGCCTCTCAATAAGTCCATTGTTGCGCGTGCTGTGTTGCATGCGGCACCGTCTTGTTGAATCCACATGTCATGCAAGTCAAGATCTTGCATTTTGGGCAAAAAAAAGTTAGATATCATCTCTCGGTAGCGCTCACCATTCACAGTTACGTTACGATTCGGCGACGGTTCGATAATTGATGGTCATCATTAACACTGGCCGATACAGCTGCGATATTTTCTTTGGTTCGCACTCTACGTAAGCGTGTTGTTGGTTTAATTTTCAACAATGTAAATTTGGTGCGAAATTAAGTCACAATAGCCCGAATAGCCGCTTCAGTGGGTCGATAAAACTGACCATAAAATGGAAGAAGCGCGCGATGAGTAGTGTGATGAAGAGAGTTCTGGAAACAAGAGCAGGGAGCAAAAATGTTATACTAATTTTGTATGGGAAAACTAACAGCAACGATAAGAAAATCAACCCTGTTTTGTTAAAAGTTCTGTTAAGTTCTGTTGTAGTTTTGATTGATATGTATGTGTGAATGTGTGTTTGAAACAGTTGATATGTTCTGTTGTTAAAAGTTCAGTTGTGGTATTTGATTGATATGTATGTAAGTTAATAATTAATTAATTTATATTAACAAAAGTTCAATCTCCCCTGTCGCAATCCAATTGCTGACACAACTTCTCATATTTATTTTAAAATTCAATTCCCTCTGTCGCAATCCAATTGCTAACACATTTCCGTTGTTCCAAATTTAATTATTTACCTTTCTTAAAATATTTGCTAAAAGTGCTGATGACATGTCTGCATTGAATGCACCTAAAATAGCTCACGTTGCATTCAATGTGATGGTTGATACTCGACAGGTATAATATTAAGTAGATAATAAGTACAAAAATGTTAAGTTGTAAAAATAGAGTCCGAACAAGAAGACATAGTTTTCCGGCAGTAATTTAAACTAAATAATAAAAAGACATAATTGACATAGTCAGTCTTCTCTTTTAAAATAAATATATTTTATTTTTTATATAATAAAAGTTAATCAAATAAAGTTAAAGAAGACGTAGTCTTCTCTTTAAAACAAAATTAACAAGTGTTATATTAATTGGCGTCCGAGCAGCCTGGTATAAAAAAGAATACCACGGAACCTGAGCCTGTACGTGTCCGTCCGCAGGCACCCGTTCGTTTATAGAATTGCATCGAATCCTTAGTAACGAAAAGTAAAACGGAGAAAATTCGTACAATCGGAACGGTTCTAGTTAAGTGACTTAATTAAATGAATGCAATTAGTAATAAGTGTTACTAAACAAATAAATAGGAACTACCACAGTGAAAAACAAAAAAAAAAAAAAAAAAATTTTTTAATTAAAAACTTGAAATTGATAAAAGCTTATAATAAATAACTAAACAATTGAAAAACTTTACAAACAATTTAAACTACAACAAAGCAGCATAAAAACCAACAACAGAGAAATCAACATAAAAATCAACACAAAACTCAACACAGAAGTCCGACATCCATTAGAAGATTAATCAGCTCTAACCCGTTGAAAGCCATCCTTACTTAAAAATAAAATCAACGACAGCACCAACATTAATAATTTCATCAGTAAAGCAACAGCTAAAACATGAAGGCAATGTTAATCATATTGTAAGTTAAAATAATATTATGTTAATTTATATTTGAATTTTAAGAAATATCCTAAGCAAAAATATTTAGTTGTTAAAAAAGAACGTAAAAAGAAGAATAATAAAAAATTAAACAAGTAAAATCTATATTTTCTATCAAAACCAATTTTAAATAATATTATGGCTAATCCCAGTAATCTAATACGACCACCTGTCCTTAACAATCCAATCCCGAACCCACCAGTAGGGCCACAAAATTTTCAAATAAATGCCGAATTAGAAAATAGGATAGCTTCCATTTGTGCACAACAATGTAGGAATATTGTGCAGTCTATGATAAACCCCAACGCAGACATAAATTACGGAAATGACCAAACCATAGAGGAAAGATACAGGGAAAATTTAAACGACTTGGACAAAATACCTGACATAGTAAGAAGTTTGAGGGAGTTTTCTGGAAACCCTTCCGAATTCAACTCCTGGAGGAAAAGTGTCGATAGGGTACTACAAATCTACAACTCAATGAGGGGAACTCCAAAATATTATGGAATCCTAAGTGTAATTAGGAATAAGATAATAGGGAATGCAGACATTGCATTAGAATCGTACAATACGCCATTGGACTGGAATAGTATAGTAAGATGTCTGACCCTACATTACGCTGATAAACGTGACTTAGGCACCCTGGAATATCAAATGACCTCACTTATTCAGGGAAGAAACACTATCCAGATTTTTTATCAACAAGTCTATTCGCACCTATCCTTGATTTTGAATAAAATTGGCTGTATGGAAATGGGACAAGAGTCTTTGCGACTTTTGACTCAGACATATCGAGACAAAGCTCTCGATACTTTTATAAGAGGGCTAAATGGAGATCTACCGAGACTCCTAGGCATTCGTGAACCTTCAGATCTCCCGCAAGCACTACACCTTTGCTTGAAATTAGAAAACCAACATTATAGATCAGAATACGCGAATAAACATCAAAACCATAAACATCGTCAACAGCCACCACTTCCTCCAATGCGTAATTTGAACACACAAAATTATAATAGACCATTTTACCCAGAATTAACATTTCAACACTCTACCAAATATAATACTCCTATGAACAATATGCAACAAAATGCATTTAAAAATCAACAACCCTTCCATTACCATAACCCTCAACCAATGTTTCAACCGCATCAACAAGTGCGACAACAATTCCAATTTCAGACGCCAAGACCGTCAGAACCCAAACCTCAACCTATGGAAATTGATCAATCGGTACAAACAAGAAATATTAACTACCAAAACAGACCCCGTCAAATGATGCAATTCCAGAATAAAAGACCCGCATCAATGAATCACGTTCCACCACCATTTAAACAACAACGAAATTTTCATATACAAAATGAACATCAAAATTTTGACAATATAGTAGAAGCCGAAGAATTTCAACCCGAAAATTTTGAAGACAATTACTATCAGCAAATGCAGAACGAAGATATTGGAAAATACGCTGAATCTTTGGACAAACAGGACCAACAATATGGAACTCCTACCCAAGACCTAACCGACATTCAGTTTTTAGATTAACGTATTCTTCGCTCCCATACTTTGAATGTAAGGCGAAGAATGGTCAAATTCTGAAAATCCTAATAGACACAGGATCTAACAAAAATTACATTCAATCATCTCTCGTTAACAATCCTAAACAAAACGAAAAACCTTTTTTTGCCAACTTAATTTCTGGCGACATTAAAATCACACATCATATATTCGCGAATCTGTTTAATTTACCCGATCATCCTATAAAACTTTATATTTTACCTTCTCTAAAATCATTTCATGGTATTTTAGGCCATGACAGTTTACAGGAATTAAATGCAATAATTCACATTAAGGAAAAATACATGTTAATAAATCACAAAATTAAGGTTAAAATTCACCAACAAATTTCCCAATCTGTAAACAAAATGGAATTTAGAACTAGTCATATGGACGAAGTTCAAAAATCTCAATTGGAAGAAATTATAAATAATCATCCCAATTTATTCAAAGACCCTAATAAAAAACTTACATTTACTTCTCGAATCAAGGGAGAGATTCGAACCACATCCGATTCACCAGTATATTGTAAATCATATCCGTATCCCATGGCGCTTAAAAATGAAGTTGAAAAACAAATAAATGAACTTTTAAGCGATGGTATAATCAGGCCTTCTAGATCTCCTTACAATGCACCCGTCTGGATTGTCCCGAAAAAAATGGACGCATCCGGCGAGAAGAAATTCAAAATGGTCATCGACTACAGAAAACTGAACGCGATCACTGTAGCCGATAGATACCCCATTCCGGAGATTAACGAAGTGCTTGCAAATTTAGGAAAAAACAAGTACTTCTCAGTGGTAGACCTTAAAAGTGGTTTTCACCAAATTCCTTTAGAGAAACGCGATATAGAGAAAACCGCATTTTCAGTCAATAATGGAAAATTTGAATTCGTCCGACTTCCATTCTGATTAAAAAACTCGCCATCAATTTTCCAACGTACTTTAGATGACGTGTTGAGAGATCACATAGGTAAGCGATGCTATGTCTACATAGATGACATAATTATATTTTCCAAAACCGAGAAAGAACATTTTGAAAATCTACACAAAATATTTGAAACATTAGAATCCGCAAACTTCAAAATACAGCTCGACAAGTGTGAATTTTTAAAAACAGAAATTGAATTTCTAGGATTTATTGTAGGAACCAAAGGAATAGAAGCTAACAAACGAAAAGTAGAAGCGATAGCCCAACTACAACCTCCAAAAACTCTGAAAGATTTAAGAAGTTTTCTAGGCATGTCAGGTTACTATAGGCGCTTCATCCAGGATTACGCGAAACTCGCTAAGCCCCTGACATCCCTTTTAAGAGGGGAGGAAGGACGCATTTCGAAAAATGCCTCCAAAAATAAAAAAATATCTTTAGACCAGAATGCGCTAGATGCATTTCAAAAATTTAAAAACTCCTTAGCCTCTAGTGATATAGTTCTCTCTCATCCTGACTTTGAAAAATGTTTCGAGTTAACGACTGATGCTTCCGACTACGCAATCGGTGCAGTCTTATCGCAAAACAAAAAGCCTATAACCTTTCTTTCCCGAACGTTAAGTAAAACCGAAGAAAATTATGCCACAAATGAAAAAGAAATGTTGGCTATAATTTGGGCATTAAATTCACTGAGGAATTATTTGTACGGATCCCGAAAACTAATCATATTCACAGATCACCAACCGTTAACATATGCTCTTAGTAGTAAAAATACTAACAGCAAAATGAAGAGATGGAAAGCCATCTTAGAAGAATATGATTATGAACTCAGATATCAGCCCGGTCGAACAAACGTAGTAGCAGATGCACGCAGCATAGCGACGAAAGTTCATCAGACAATAAAATACCAGCAGTAGAATGTCCTATAAACGTCTTCAAAAAACAAATTCATATTTTAATAGACGACCAAGACAACTACAAATTTGAAATTCCCTTCCCAACTTATCACAGGCATATAATAAAAAAACCGTACTACACCAAAGACATATTAATTTCGATTCTAAAAAAATATCTTAATCCTAGCGTAATTAATGGATTGTTTACCATTGAACCAATTATGGGAATAATTCAGGAATTCTATTCTGAATATTTCACGAATTATAAAACAAGATTCACACAATCACAAGTCAAAGAAATAACTGATAATGTAGAACAGGAAGAGGTCTTAATCAAAGAACACAGAAGAGCCCACAGAAATGCCAGGGAAAATAGAGAGCAAATAAAGAAAAATTACTATTTCCCAAAAATGACAGAAAAATCCAATAGAATTGTTAAAAATTGTCAAGTTTGCAGAGAACAAAAATATGATCGGCGCCCTGATAAACCACAATTCCAACCCACACCAATTCCACAAAATCCTGGAGAAATCATCCATATTGACATTTACTCCACCGAAGGAAATCTTGTACTAACAGCAATAGATAAATTCTCAAAATACGCTTTAGTAAAAATCTTAAAATCTATGGCAATAGAAGATATTAAAGAACCGTTAAAAGAAATAGTTTTAGCTTTTGGTATCCCTAAGTCCATAGTCATAGACAATGAAAAATCCTTAAATTCCGTATCAATAAATTTTCTTCTTAAAGATCAATTTGGCGTCGAAATCTACACTACACCACCCTACTCTAGTTCTGTTAATGGGCAAGTGGAGAGATTTCACTCTACTCTTTCGGAGATTATGAGATGCTTAAAACCAGACAAACTTCATACCACTTTTCATGACTTACTTACCAGAGCAATATACGAGTATAACAGGTCAATTCACTCTACCACCGGCAGAAAACCGATAGATATATTTTTCTACAAAAATTTAGGCAATGATCCAGGAAAAGCAATTTTGGACAAACAAGAAATCATCAATCGTTTAACAGAAAAACAAAAACAGGACTTAAGCTACCATAACCAAAATAGGCACGGAATAAAAATTTATTCACCAGGAGAAGAAATTTTTGTCAGAATTAACAAGAGACTAGGTTCAAAACTAACACCAAGGTATAAAAAGGAAATAGTCAAAGAAGATAGAAACTCCACTGTCTTAACAATGACAGGCAGAATTGTGTATAAAAGTAATATTAAAAGAAAATAAATTATCTTTACAGATTTTAACTAACCCTTGTCAAAACTGAAGTCCAAATTTTGGATTACACTTCTTCATATGTTGTGGCAATTAATAAAGGCACAGCAAAAATTCAGCAAGGAACTTTTACTATTCTACATTCGATAGATCTGGCACAGTACGCAATATCCATATCCAATACCCATACATTCATCCAACAAAACATCCCAAATCACCATAACCTGTATCCCATCCTTATCCACGAATTAAGCCTTACTGAAAGTATTTTAGAAAATATAACACCCACTATAAAAAATAAAAGAGCAATAAATATCATAGGTACTATTTGGAAATATATCGCAGGATCTCCGGATCATGACGACTTTGAAATAGTAGCTAATAATATAAATGATCTAAATAAAAATAATAATAGACAAGTGTACGTGAACGAAGCTTTTAATAAAAGATTAAAAAACCTAACAGATATAGTAAATAAAATTTCAAATGTAATAAAAAAAGATGTATTATTAGAAAACGAAATAGTTATAAATTTACAAAATAGAGTAAGACTAGTTAAGGAAGAGCTAATAAATATCCAAAATGGAATTGAATGGGCAAGGCTTGGAATTATTAACCCATCCATATTAAATAAAAAAGAAATCGAAATTGCCACGAGTAAAGTTAGAGAAGAAAATATTGTTTTCGTAAGCCCCGAAGAGGCACTCCAATTTGCCAAAGTATCTATCTTATACAATACTAATAAAAAAATATTTTATTTAGTTAAGATTCCCTTAACGAAAAAGGAAACCTATGAAAATGTAATTTTAAGACCGGTAAAAAGGAAAAACTCTGTAATTAATCTAGAATTTAAGCAGATTTTAAAAAATGAAAAAACTATATATGGTATAAAAAACGATTGTGAAAAATATAATAATATAATAATTTGTAAAGAAAACCAAATAAAGAATATCTCGAATACCCAATGTATTCCTAATCTTATAAGTAGTCAAAATTCTACATGTGTAACGAGTAACGATCATCATATCCCTTTAATCGAAGAAATCGAGTCCGGCATTATCCTACTAAATAATTGTAACACATCCATTTATATTGATGATACGCGGAGAAATATATCTGGAACGCTTCTTATAAAATTTCATAATAGCACTATTAAAATTAGCGACAGAACTTTTAGTAATATAGAGGCCTCACCATTACAAATCATTCCCGCATTAATGCAGCCCGCTCCTTTTGAAAGCGACCATATTAATTTCCTATCACTTGAAGCTCTTAACGAATTACAGATTAATAATACGGAGGTAATTTCAACCATTCAGAAACGTTTGAGAATCGGAGGATGGTCAATCTCCATTATCCTCAGTCTAATTATCATTTCCATAGCATGTTTAAACTTTTTCTTTAAAAATAACAAAAAAATTGTCGTTTGGGAACCTCAAACTCCAAACACTAATAACGAGACTCATGCGACAATAACCTTGCAACGCTATGCTGAATCTCCTAAACCAATAGCATTAGAAGCCCCCATCAAACCACCAAGACTGAATAATATTCCATTTTTCTAAATGATTGAGGACAATCAATTTAAGAGGGGAAGAGTTAATAATTAATTAATTTATATTAACAAAAGTTCAATCTCCCCTGTCGCAATCCAATTGCTGACACAACTTCTCATATTTATTTTAAAATTCAATTCCCTCTGTCGCAATCCAATTGCTAACACATTTCCGTTGTTCCAAATTTAATTATTTACCTTTCTTAAAATATTTGCTAAAAGTGCTGATGACATGTCTGCATTGAATGCACCTAAAATAGCTCACGTTGCATTCAATGTGATGGTTGATACTCGACAGGTATAATATTAAGTAGATAATAAGTACAAAAATGTTAAGTTGTAAAAATAGAGTCCGAACAAGAAGACATAGTTTTCCGGCAGTAATTTAAACTAAATAATAAAAAGACATAATTGACATAGTCAGTCTTCTCTTTTAAAATAAATATATTTTATTTTTTATATAATAAAAGTTAATCAAATAAAGTTAAAGAAGACGTAGTCTTCTCTTTAAAACAAAATTAACAAGTGTTATATTAATTTGTATGAATGTGTGTTTGAAACAGTTGGTATGTACCAATAAGTTTTTTGAAATTGTGTGTATGTAATCAGATTCAGCGACGGTGTGAAAATAGTTTATGAAAACATCAAATTAAGTTGTTTGAATACAAAAGCTTGTTGTTAACCTTACTCAACTAAGTTGATATAAAATTTAATCGTTTAAAAAACAAATCAAAACAATACTATTTATATTCATTTTATTTATTAATTTTTTTTGGAGAATTTTATAATGTAATAAAAAAATAAATCTCATATTTAAGTATATATATAATATTATTGAAGTTCATCTTTGTTGATCCAAGAATTATGTTGATTAGAAAATCCCAACCATTTAACGTACATCTGTTGTCCCATAGTTTTAATAACTTTTTCAATCAAATATGTATTTGGATAATGCGTCTTCAATAGTTCATTTTCATAGAATCCACCAACAATCGGATTCTTTTGATAGTCTTCTAATAAATAAGTAATGGGGTTTGTGTTCTGTAAAGTACGAATTTTAAAAATTTCAGTTGTCCAGTTTGGAGTATATCCTTTTGCAAAAATATGTTTATATTTGCTGATTCGAACGTGATCTCCAACTTTTAGTTTACCAAATTTATATATTTTGGGATGATTATAGGCTTGTTTTAATATAGAACTTTCATTTTCTATGTTAACAGAATTTAGCTTCATTCCAATTGTTCTATGTTTTTTATTATTATATTGATTAATTAAATCCTTGCATATATGTATCCATTGATAATTTCCTTGTAGACTAAACTTTTTCCACATCATTCCTTTTAGAGTTCTATTAAATCGTTCTACAATAGACGCTTTCATGATACTATATGTAGAATAGTGGTTGATATTATGTTTTTTCATCAGGTTTTGAAATATTTTATTATAGAACTCTTTACCATTGTCAGTTTGCAAGTTTTTTGGAAATCTCTTTAGTGAAAAAATAGATTTCATAGCATTGGTAATATCTTCACTACCTTTCGATTTTACGGGAACAGCCCAAGCAAACTTTGAAAATGTATCTATAACTGTTAAAATAAATCTATAACCTTTGTTATATTTTGAATAAACACCCATTTCAACAAGATCTGCTTGCCAAAGATCGTCAATTCCCTTGTGTACCACTCGACGTTGAATGAAATTTCTGCGTGCTTGTTTATGAAGCTCCTGACCCACTTCTTGTCGCTCCATTTCTAACATCTATCTTAGATTACATCAATTTAAATGCTGTTGATGTAGGATTTAAATGAAAACGATTTATATTTCAATGTTTAAATATTTTGTAATGAGCTTAAGACGTTCTTCAACTGAATCAATTTTATAATTAAATAATGATCTCATTTCTTTTAGTGATTGATCGAGATTATTTTGTAAGATACTTTGATCATGTATTAATTTACTTAAACTTGTTTCTAAATTCCCGAATTTTTCTGTACACAACACGTTTTGTTGTTGTATTATTTCGTTAAAACGATTCTCCGTTTCCTTAATTCTCTCCATACACATTGTATCCAGTTGTTTCTTTATTTCACTAAAATAACTTTTCATATAAATTTTGTTCACAGCATCGTTTTCCAATACAGGATTAGCAATATTTTTTATTCTCCGCAAGTTAAAGTTGAAATTACGATCACTATCCAAATGAATCTTGAAATGCGGATTTTGATATCTTGCAGATTGTTCAATATAATGTCCAAACTTATCGATAGGCATTTTATGTATATGAATTGTTAAATATTTTTAAGTCTATTTATATAATAATCTTTGCTTCTCTCAATTCCTCAATAATTGATACAATTTCATTATTATGATTTGAGTGACCAGCTGTTGTGGATGAAATCAATAGACGTAATCTATCAACCAATTCGTTAGGATCATCCCAATAAACATAATTGACCTTTTTTGTATTCAACTTCATTAAACCTTTTCCCTTACGAATTGTCTGTTGTTTAAATAAGTTTTTAATAATCGTTGTATATTTAATTGAACGATTTCCTTTAATTTGACCATTAATGCTGTTATTTCGTTTATAAGCATTAGTCATCTCCAATATTTGTTTATAATTATTTAAATCTGTGTTATTATAACTGATTGGTTTCTTATAAACTAGCAATTCATATAAACCTGATGTAAAGGCCCATTTTGAATTACCTACAGTAATATTGGTTGAATTGAAAGTGATGGGTTCATTACCCAGTCTCCAGATTTGATTTTTGTCCTTATGAGGTCCATAGGTTTTATCATATATATTTAAATTAACTTTTGATAAATTATATTGAATACTTTGATCGGGATGTATTGCAATAGTGTCATCATCATCATCATCATCATTATTAATATTATTATTATCATTATTATCAACACCATCATCATAGTCATCAGCATCATTTTCACCATCAAATGATTTAAACGTATTTGAACTTTTCTCGATTTTCTTGTTATCAAAGCTTGAAGAAAACGTATTATAATCAAGCTTACTCTTTTTATATGGTGTGCTGAAGGCAACTTTGTTATTCTCAAGATCATGTTTAAAAGAGTTATCCAAATACTTTTCATGTTTTATAATATTATTATTATTAGTTGATTGAGCTATTTCTTTTAATGGTTTTGATATTGGTTTAAATGCCTTTTCTAACATCTCATCATTTGCGATTTCCCCAAGTAAAATATTTTTATATTTCTTTTTTAAAATATTTCGAGTTTTAATAAGATTATTAACTAGATTTGTATTCATATTGATAGATTGAAATAGAAGCAAAACAAACAGATCAGATTAGCAGTTAGCGATTTATTATATAGTAGCAGATTATAGTTGAGAAATTATTAGTTTAATAATTGATTGTATACTGATTTTAAAATATCCATAATATTTCTTTTATAGATTTATAAATACATCGAAACCTTTTCTATATCGACCATTATTCATAGGATCATCTTTGTTAATAACTAGAAAACCATATTTTTCTTTCCAACACTCGGCACATAACTTATAAAATGTTTTTAAAGTCATATCAGAACCAACATGATTATTGTAAATATGTTTAATATTCATTGCATCCTGTTTAAATATTATAATCATATTTGCATTATCGCGAATCAAGTGTTTTGGTATACGTGTATAAGTTTGACATAAATAAAAACTATCAATGTCTTTATGACGACCCATACAAAAGTAAGAACGTACATGATTTTGTTTCTCACAAGCTATATCATCGAATATAAATATTGAATTCGGTTTAACTTCGTCTGGGGATAGAACATCATCATTATTGGAAAATTATGAAAAATTTATCATCTTGAGAGGTTTAATTAAATTTTATAAGTACTTATATTTCGGTTGTTGTGTTGATTTTGAATATAAGTAAATATTTTTAAATTTCAATCCATGGGGACTTTCGATAAGACTGATCATCACATTTGTTTTTCCACAATTTGATGGACCCACAATAAGAGCTCGAATAGAATTCGGTAGTAATGAACTATGACGAATTTTATTTGATGAATCGAACTTTGATTCAATATTCTTTACATTAATGCTTTTCTGTTGTTTAAAAAAACGCATTCTGAAGTATAATGATAACATAATATATAAACCAGGCTCTTTTATTTGTTTTCAATCAATTTAATTTCAATCTTTAATCGATAAAGTACCAATTGATATGACTATCATTTATAAAAAGATATTCAGTCGTCATCCATCCTTCATTGGTAAAGGGTTTCTGAATAAAATAATTAATAAACTTCCTATTGAACTTCATTTACCCGGTTATCAATTTTGCTGACCTGGTACAAAATTAAAGAAACGTTTAGATAGAGGTGATCAAGGAATCAATCCGTTGGATACCGCTTGCAGACAGCACGATATAGCATACTCAAACAATAAAGATTTAGAGAAAAGACATATTGCTGATAGAATCTTAGCTGAAAAGGCTTGGCAAAGGGTTAAAGCAAGTGATAGTAGTTTGGGCGAAAAATCAAACGCTTGGTTTGTTACTACTGCAATGAAAGCAAAAATAAAATTCGGAATGGGTAACGTTATTAGTAAAACTAAAAGATCGTCTCCAGTAAATGAACATCAACTATTTAGACATGCATTGAAAAGTGCAAGAAAGAATATAAAGAAAACTGAAAACTTGAAAGATGCTATAAAGATTTCACGAAAAGTTGTAAACAATATTTTCAAGGGGAAAAAAAAATCATTAATAAAAACACCTCGAATAATACCGCTACCAAAATCTGGAGGTTTTCTTCCACTTCCACCTATATTTGCTGCACTGGGCGCACTTGGTGGTTTAGCTGGTGGTGTATCTGGTATTGCAAAAGCAATCAATGTAGTTAAAAATGGAAAGCAGCAGTTGACTGAAGCAAAACGACAAATTAGCACAATGGAAGCCATCGCGATGGGAAAAGGCATGTTCCTAAAACCATATAAAAAAGGTTTTGGATTATATTTAAAACCTTATCAACAGAATTTTTAATGACGCTACCTAAAAGAGCCCTTTCTGATGTAGACTTGAGAAAATATGCAAAACATATTCCAAATTTTAGAGGGGTGTTTATGTGCAACACTCTTCCAAGTACACCATTTAAAAAAGAATGTGGAATAATCAATCTGGATACTTCAAAGGGACCTGGCACACATTGGGTAGCGTACTGGAAAAACAACAATCAAATTGAATATTTTGATAGCTTTGGTAACTTGCAACCACCGAAACATTTAATAAAATATTTAGGAAAAAACATTAGTTATAATTATGATAGATATCAAAATTTTAATACAATAAACTGTGGTCATTTATGTTTAAAATTTTTGTTTTCGAAACTAATCTAATAAGAAGAAATTATAATTGCTTTAATAAAATACAACGATTAAGAATTAAAAAGATCTTGTTTTATTTATAAATAAACATATTTTTTTCATTTATTCAAAATTTCAAGAGAAATGTTATAATTAAATAATTTTTCTAATTTCGCTTGTTAGAGGTGAGTATTCAATTAAGCGATCATGAATAACTAAACAGTATGCTGATGTATTATCTGGAATGGGTTTGTTTGCTTCAGTATCAAATTCAATTCGTACTTCAATAGGTCCAATTTTAACAGTCTCATTTTGATGTGAAACATCAACAACAATAAGCGGTGCATAAGACTTGTATTCATCAACATCTAGCAATGGTTCAGGTTCTCGCATGTAAAAGCTTTGTTGAAATTTTGCATACATATTATATAGAACAGAATATTGACCCATTTCGAAATGATTATTTAAATCATCATATGGATATGACTCTGAGTTTAGATATACTTTTAAATTAGATATATTACAATGGTCAAAATTATTTTCTTGTTCTTTACTTTTCTCTTTTTGTAAACTAATTATAAGAAATCGTGGTCTTTCGTTTTGTGGAGAAAGCTTTACATTCCATAAAACCTTTGTACTCTTTGGTAACACAGGATTTACATGACAGTCCCAACCTCGAAACGCTATTGGTATAGAATGTTTGCTGTTGATTATCTTAAACATTTCCAATTTTGCAAAGTCCGATAGTTGAATGTGCGGCATTTTCCATGTTATATCCAGAATTGTTAATTTCAACTTATCAGTTGTATTTGTACAATAATATGATCTCTCATCGGATGTAGAACGTTGAAGGATGAGCTCATGTTTTGAATTTAATAGTATTTTGTTATAATCTTCAGCAAAACCCATCAACATTTTCAGAGGTATACAACAACTAAAATGACTTTTTTCCAAAACAAAAGTTTCTTCAGGACACCAACCAGCGTTTTTAATGTATCACTTTCAGCCTTATTCAACGATACAAAATTTTTCATGGTAGATGAAATTCCAAGTTTGCGTGTACGATCAACTTCAAAACCATTAATTTCATAACGAATTTCATCAAACAAATATGAAGCAAAGTTGTTTTTAAATTTCACATCTATAGCTGGAACCTCTTTGGTTGCTTCCTTCTTTACTATAAAACCATGAATGTAAATCATACTCTCACTTGGTAAGACGAAGAGATCTTGATTTTGAATTGGTATACGAATCTCATCGTTGTTGTTGAATGATTTTAGATATGGAGAGTAACTATGATATTCCCTTTTTACGATACTCTCATCATACATAGGTTTTTGAAGAACATTTAGTATTTCATTCATGATTGAAGAATAAATCCCAATGATTTTAAGTATTCTATATTAGATGATGACAACGGTTTTTTATTTTTTATACTTTCTCGAATGTGAGTTGACGAAGAATTGAACGGAAATCCTCTTTGCATTACGTTTTTATTGAAAATGATCATTATTCTGGTTTGAAGTGGAGTCTAAGAGTGATTTTTTCTCCTCTAAAATTTATAAGTTCACCGTCTTGATTTAAGATTCTAATCGTTATGTTGCTTATTTGTCGACAGTTGACTGGTAAATAAATGACATTTCGAGGTTTTTCGTTTATTTTATATCCTGGAGGAACATCAAGAGGAAATTCATGAATAGTATGATCTGAGGTATTATTAATAAATGATCCGGTTGTTAAGTTGTTTTCAATGCGTATTGTGTTAACATTAGTAATATGTGTAGGTAAATCAGATTCAAAATATTCAGTTGAATTTACTTCTAATTTTCTTTTGCTAAACCCAAGCAACTTTCCTATACTGTTTGGTTGTGAAAAATCTATATCCATAGATGAGGTTATTTCAGTTTTAAGGGTGTTATTGTTAGCTTCAATTGTTAGGTTAATTGATTTATCGATATCTCTTAAGCATGAGTTTAAGTGAAAATCAATATCCTCAAGTTCGTATGAGCCCACTGGAACAGTAATAGTATAATTTCCTATATGAAACAAATTGTTGTAAACATCTACATTGGGTATGGAATTGAATACTACAAAATCAATAAGTCCACAGACATAATTTGTAGGCAGTTCAATTGGAGGAAAATATTCTCCAACCAAAGTTGAAGTGTTTCCGATTAAAGAGATTGTTATTGACATTACAAGTATTCAGAATGAACTGATGATTGATGTTTATTTTAATCGATTTAAGTGTTAAATAATAATATTAATTATTCTGGTTTGAAGTGGAGTCTAAGAGTGATTTTTTCTCCTCTAAAATTTATAAGTTCACCGTCTTGATTTAAGATTCTAATCGTTATGTTGCTTATTTGTCGACAGTTGACTGGTAAATAAATGACATTTCGAGGTTTTTCGTTTATTTTATATCCTGGAGGAACATCAAGAGGAAATTCATGAATAGTATGATCTGAGGTATTATTAATAAATGATCCGGTTGTTAAGTTGTTTTCAATGCGTATTGTGTTAACATTAGTAATATGTGTAGGTAAATCAGATTCAAAATATTCAGTTGAATTTACTTCTAATTTTCTTTTGCTAAATCCAAGCAACTTTCCTATACTGTTTGGTTGTGAAAAATCTATATCCATAGATGAGGTTATTTCAGTTTTAAGGGTGTTATTGTTAGCTTCAATTGTTAGGTTAATTGATTTATCGATATCTCTTAAGCATGAGTTTAAGTGAAAATCAATATCCTCAAGTTCGTATGAGCCCACTGGAACAGTAATAGTATAATTTCCTATATGAAACAAATTGTTGTAAACATCTACATTGGGTATGGAATTGAATACTACAAAATCAATAAGTCCACAGACATAATTTGTAGGCAGTTCAATTGGAGGAAAATATTCTCCAACCAAAGTTGAAGTGTTTCCGGTTAAAGAGATTGTTATTGACATTACAAGTATTCAGAATGAACTGATGATTGATGTTTATTTTAATCGATTTAAGTGTTAAATAATAATATTAAAAAAATGCTTTTTTTACAATTTTATGTTTTCTTTATTAATATTTGATTTAATAAACTTTCTTAAGAGTATTACATTTTTTTCAGCACATATACAATATTTCCTATGATAACAACAAACATTTATAGATTTATCATTTTGATATAACGTTTTCAAATTTGGACAATTTAGATCATCTAGGTTAGAAAAATTAATTTCATCTTTAAAAATATTTTGAATCCACTTAATTTTTTCTAATCCTTTAACATAATAAATAAAATTGTTATCTTTAAGATGTTTAATATAATATTCCATAATATTTGTTAAGGTTGAATCGCCATCTTTCCATTTTAAGCCATGATGATGATTATAAAGGAGATATCGATAAATCAATTAACCTAACAATTGAAGCTAACAATAACACCCTTAAAACTGAAATAACCTCATCTATGGATATAGATTTTTCACAACCAAACAGTATAGGAAAGTTGCTTGGATTTAGCAAAAGAAAATTAGAAGTAAATTCAACTGAATATTTTGAATCTGATTTACCTACACATATTACTAATGTTAACACAATACGCATTGAAAACAACTTAACAACCGGATCATTTATTAATAATACCTCAGATCATGCTATTCATGAATTTCCTCTTGATGTTCCTCCAGAATATAAAATAAACGAAAAACCTCGAAATGTCATTTATTTACCAGTCAACTGTCGACAAATAAGCAACATAACGATTAGAATCTTAAATCAAGACGGTGAACTTATAAATTTTAGAGGAGAAAAAATCACTCTTAGACTCCACTTCAAACCAGAATAATGATCATTTTCAATAAAAACGTAATGCAAAGAGGATTTCCGTTCAATTCTTCGTCAACTCACATTCGAGAAAGTATAAAAAATAAAAAACCGTTGTCATCATCTAATATAGAATACTTAAAATCATTGGGATTTATTCTTCAATCATGAATGAAATACTAAATGTTCTTCAAAAACCTATGTATGATGAGAGTATCGTAAAAAGGGAATATCATAGTTACTCTCCATATCAAAAATCATTCAACAACAATGATGAGATTCGTATACCAATTCAAAATCAAGATCTCTTCGTCTTACCAAGTGAGAGTATGATTTACATTCATGGTTTTATAGTAAAGAAGGAAGCAACCAAAGAGGTTCCAGCTATAGATGTGAAATTTAAAAACAACTTTGCTTCATATTTGTTTGATGAAATTCGTTATGAAATTAATGGTTTTGAAGTTGATCGTACACGCAAACTTGGAATTTCATCTACCATGAAAAATTTTGTATCGTTGAATAAGGCTGAAAGTGATACATTAAAAAACGCTGGTTGGTGTCCTGAAGAAACTTTTGTTTTGGAAAAAAGTCATTTTAGTTGTTGTATACCTCTGAAAATGTTGATGGGTTTTGCTGAAGATTATAACAAAATACTATTAAATTCAAAACATGAGCTCATCCTCCAACGTTCTACATCCGATGAGAGATCATATTATTGTACAAATACAACTGATAAGTTGAAATTAACAATTCTGGATATAACATGGAAAATGCCGCACATTCAACTATCGGACTTTGCAAAATTGGAAATGTTTAAGATAATCAACAGCAAACATTCTATACCAATAGCGTTTCGAAGTTGAGACTGTCATGTAAATCCTGTGTTACCAAAGAGTACAAAGGTTTTATGGAATGTAAAGCTTTCTCCACAAAACGAAAGACCACGATTTCTTATAATTGGTTTACAAAAAGAGAAAAGTAAAGAACAAGAAAATAATTTTGACCATTGTAATATATCTAATTTAAAAGTATATCTAAACTCAGAGTCATATCCATATGATGATTTAAATAATCATTTCGAAATGGGTCAATATTCTGTTCTATATAATATGTATGCAAAATTTCAACAAAGCTTTTACATGCGAGAACCTGAACCATTGCTAGATGTTGATGAATACAAGTCTTATGCACCGCTTATTGTTGTTGATGTTTCACATCAAAATGAGACTGTTAAAATTGGACCTATTGAAGTACGAATTGAATTTGATACTGAAGCAAACAAACCCATTCCAGATAATACATCAGCATACTGTTTAGTTATTCATGATCGCTTAATTGAATACTCACCTCTAACAAGCGAAATTAGAAAAATTATTTAATTATAACATTTCTCTTGAAATTTTGAATAAATGAAAAAAATATGTTTATTTATAAATAAAACAAGATCTTTTTAATTCTTAATCGTTGTATTTTATTAAAGCAATTATAATTTCTTCTTATTAGATTAGTTTCGAAAACAAAAATTTTAAACATAAATGACCACAGTTTATTGTATTAAAATTTTGATATCTATCATAATTATAACTAATGTTTTTTCCTAAATATTTTATTAAATGTTTCGGTGGTTGCAAGTTACCAAAGCTATCAAAATATTCAATTTGATTGTTGTTTTTCCAGTACGCTACCCAATGTGTGCCAGGTCCCTTTGAAGTATCCAGATTGATTATTCCACATTCTTTTTTAAATGGTGTACTTGGAAGAGTGTTGCACATAAACACCCCTCTAAAATTTGGAATATGTTTTGCATATTTTCTCAAGTCTACATCAGAAAGGGCTCTTTTAGGTAGCGTCATTAAAAATTCTGTTGATAAGGTTTTAAATATAATCCAAAACCTTTTTTATATGGTTTTAGGAACATGCCTTTTCCCATCGCGATGGCTTCCATTGTGTCGTTTTGCTTCAGTCAACTGCTGCTTTCCATTTTTAACTACATTGATTGCTTTTGCAATACCAGATACACCACCAGCTAAACCACCAAGTGCGCCCAGTGCAGCAAATATAGGTGGAAGTGGAAGAAAACCTCCAGATTTTGGTAGCGGTATTATTCGAGGTGTTTTTATTAATGATTTTTTTTTCCCCTTGAAAATATTGTTTACAACTTTTCGTGAAATCTTTATAGCATCTTTCAAGTTTTCAGTTTTCTTTATATTCTTTCTTGCACTTTTCAATGCATGTCTAAATAGTTGATGTTCATTTACTGGAGACGATCTTTTAGTTTTACTAATAACGTTACCCATTCCGAATTTTATTTTTGCTTTCATTGCAGTAGTAACAAACCAAGCGTTTGATTTTTCGCCCAAACTACTATCACTTGCTTTAACCCTTTGCCAAGCCTTTTCAGCTAAGATTCTATCAGCAATATGTCTTTTCTCTAAATCTTTATTGTTTGAGTATGCTATATCGTGCTGTCTGCAAGCGGTATCCAACGGATTGATTCCTTGATCACCTCTATCTAAACGTTTCTTTAATTTTGTACCAGGTCAGCAAAATTGATAACCGGGTAAATGAAGTTCAATAGGAAGTTTATTAATTATTTTATTCAGAAACCCTTTACCAATGAAGGATGGATGACGACTGAATATCTTTTTATAAATGATAGTCATATCAATTGGTACTTTATCGATTAAAGATTGAAATTAAATTGATTGAAAACAAATAAAAGAGCCTGGTTTATATATTATGTTATCATTATACTTCAGAATGCGTTTTTTTAAACAACAGAAAAGCATTAATGTAAAGAATATTGAATCAAAGTTCGATTCATCAAATAAAATTCGTCATAGTTCATTACTACCGAATTCTATTCGAGCTCTTATTGTGGGTCCATCAAATTGTGGAAAAACAAATGTGATGATCAGTCTTATCGAAAGTCCCCATGGATTGAAATTTAAAAATATTTACTTATATTCAAAATCAACACAACAACCGAAATATAAGTACTTAGAAAATTTAATTAAACCTCTCAAGATGATAAATTTTTCATAATTTTCCAATAATGATGATGTTCTATCCCCAGACGAAGTTAAACCGAATTCAATATTTATATTCGATGATATAGCTTGTGAGAAACAAAATCATGTACGTTCTTACTTTTGTATGGGTCGTCATAAAGACATTGATAGTTTTTATTTATGTCAAACTTATACACGTATACCAAAACACTTGATTCGCGATAATGCAAATATGATTATAATGTTTAAACAGGATGCAATGAATATTAAACATATTTACAATAATCATGTTGGTTCTGATATGACTTTAAAAACATTTTATAAGTTATGTGCCGAGTGTTGGAAAGAAAAATATGGTTTTCTAGTTATTAACAAAGATGATCCTATGAATAATGATCGATATAGAAAAGGTTTCGATGTATTTATAAATCTATAAAAGAAATATTATGGATATTTTAAAATCAGTATACAATCAATTATTAAACTAATAACTTCTCAACTATAATCTGCTACTATATAATAAATCGCTAACTGCTAATCTGATCTGTTTGTTTTGCTTCTATTTCAATCTATCAATATGAATACAAATCTAGTTAATAATCTTATTAAAACTCGAAATATTTTAAAAAAGAAATATAAAAATATTTTACTTGGGGAAATCGCAAATGATGAGATGTTAGAAAAGGCATTTAAACCAATATCAAAACCATTAAAAGAAATAGCTCAATCAACTAATAATAATAATATTATAAAACATGAAAAGTATTTGGATAACTCTTTTAAACATGATCTTGAGAATAACAAAGTTGCCTTCAGCACACCATATAAAAAGAGTAAGCTTGATTATAATACGTTTTCTTCAAGCTTTGATAACAAGAAAATCGAGAAAAGTTCAAATACGTTTAAATCATTTGATGGTGAAAATGATGCTGATGACTATGATGATGGTGTTGATAATAATGATAATAATAATATTAATAATGATGATGATGATGATGATGACACTATTGCAATACATCCCGATCAAAGTATTCAATATAATTTATCAAAAGTTAATTTAAATATATATGATAAAACCTATGGACCTCATAAGGACAAAAATCAAATCTGGAGACTGGGTAATGAACCCATCACTTTCAATTCAACCAATATTACTGTAGGTAATTCAAAATGGGCCTTTACATCAGGTTTATATGAATTGCTAGTTTATAAGAAACCAATCAGTTATAATAACACAGATTTAAATAATTATAAACAAATATTGGAGATGACTAATGCTTATAAACGAAATAACAGCATTAATGGTCAAATTAAAGGAAATCGTTCAATTAAATATACAACGATTATTAAAAACTTATTTAAACAACAGACAATTCGTAAGGGAAAAGGTTTAATGAAGTTGAATACAAAAAAGGTCAATTATGTTTATTGGGATGATCCTAACGAATTGGTTGATAGATTACGTCTATTGATTTCATCCACAACAGCTGGTCACTCAAATCATAATAATGAAATTGTATCAATTATTGAGGAATTGAGAGAAGCAAAGATTATTATATAAATAGACTTAAAAATATTTAACAATTCATATACATAAAATGCCTATCGATAAGTTTGGACATTATATTGAACAATCTGCAAGATATCAAAATCCGCATTTCAAGATTCATTTGGATAGTGATCGTAATTTCAACTTTAACTTGCGGAGAATAAAAAATATTGCTAATCCTGTATTGGAAAACGATGCTGTGAACAAAATTTATATGAAAAGTTATTTTAGTGAAATAAAGAAACAACTGGATACAATGTGTATGGAGAGAATTAAGGAAACGGAGAATCGTTTTAACGAAATAATACAACAACAAAACGTGTTGTGTACAGAAAAATTCGGGAATTTAGAAACAAGTTTAAGTAAATTAATACATGATCAAAGTATCTTACAAAATAATCTCGATCAATCACTAAAAGAAATGAGATCATTATTTAATTATAAAATTGATTCAGTTGAAGAACGTCTTAAGCTCATTACAAAATATTTAAACATTGAAATATAAATCGTTTTCATTTAAATCCTACATCAACAGCATTTAAATTGATGTAATCTAAGATAGATGTTAGAAATGGAGCGACAAGAAGTGGGTCAGGAGCTTCATAAACAAGCACGCAGAAATTTCATTCAACGTCGAGTGGTACACAAGGGAATTGACGATCTTTGGCAAGCAGATCTTGTTGAAATGGGTGTTTATTCAAAATATAACAAAGGTTATAGATTTATTTTAACAGTTATATATACATTTTCAAAGTTTGCTTGGGCTGTTCCCGTAAAATCGAAAGGTAGTGAAGATATTACCAATGCTATGAAATCTATTTTTTCACTAAAGAGATTTCCAAAAAAAACTTGCAAACTGACAATGGTAAAGAGTTCTATAATAAAATATTTCAAAACCTGATGAAAAAACATAATATCAACCACTATTCTACATATAGTATCATGAAAGCGTCTATTGTAGAACGATTTAATAGAACTCTAAAAGGAATGATGTGGAAAAAGTTTAGTCTACAAGGAAATTATCAATGGATACATATATGCAAGGATTTAATTAATCAATATAATAATAAAAAACATAGAACAATTGGAATGAAGCCAAATTCTGTTAACATAGAAAATGAAAGTTCTATATTAAAACAAGCCTATAATCATCCCAAAATATATAAATTTGGTAAACTAAAAGTTGGAGATCACGTTCGAATCAGCAAATATAAACATATTTTTGCAAAAGGATATACTCCAAACTGGACAACTGAAATTTTTAAAATTCGTACTTTACAGAACACAAACCCCATTACTTATTTATTAGAAGACTATCAAAAGAATCCGATTGTTGGTGGATTCTATGAAAATGAACTATTGAAGACACATTATCCAAATACATATTTGATTGAAAAAGTTATTAAAACTATGGGACAACAGATGTACGTTAAATGGTTGGGATTTTCTAATCAACATAATTCTTGGATCAACAAAGATGAACTTCAATAATATTATATATATACTTAAATATGAGATTTATTTTTTTATTACATTATAAAATTCTCCAAAAAAAATTAATAAATAAAATGAATATAAATAGTATTGTTTTGATTTGTTTTTTAAACGATTAAATTTTATATCAACTTAGTTGAGTAAGGTTAACAACAAGCTTTTGTATTCAAACAACTTAATTTGATGTTTTCATAAACTATTTTCACACCGTCGCTGAATCTGATTACATACACACAATTTCAAAAAACTTATTGGTACATACCAACTGTTTCAAACACACATTCATACATACATATCAATCAAATACCACAACAGAACTTTTAACAACAGAACATATCAACTGTTTCAAACACACATTCACACATACATATCAATCAAATCTACAACAGAACTTAACAGAACTTTTAACAAAACAGGGTTGATTTTCTTATCGTTGCTGTTAGTTTTCCCATACAAAATTAGTATAACATTTTTGCTCCCTGCTCTTGTTTCCAGAACTCTCTTCATCACACTACTGCGATGAACTTTCTTAACAGAGCACGCATTTTGATAATAAAATTCAATAACTTGCAAGCGTTGTTCGTTTGTAAGACGATTCATGGTTAAATTATAGACCAAACTGAAGATGTTTGACAATGAAACAAAACACGAAACGTGCGTCAGCTGTTTAAACCAGTGTTGCCAAAAAGATAATAGCTAAAAAATCACCCTATATATCATATCGTCACCTTAAAGACCAAACAACCTATCAGCAACAATTTCAAAATTGAGTTTTATTTATTTAATATTATTCCCTATATCATAACGCATATGTATGCAAAATTTTGAACGCCTAATATTACAAATAACCAAGCTATTACCAAATTAAGAATATATAATTTTCGTTTCAATATTGCAAATAGTTCCAATTTTATAACGTTTTTTCTCTCCCCTATAAACTTTTGAAAACTGCTGATAGGTTGTTTGGTCTTAAAGGTGACGATATGAACCTGGAATAAATTGTTTCTGTTTATTTTTTCTAAAAAATCAATGACAAAATTAACCCTCTACCGCATCCAACGCCAAATATGGTTTTTAACTTTTATAGCATTCTATTTTTATAAAAACGGGACTTAATCAGAAAAGAAGAATATTCTTTACTCTCTTTGATTTGTTTTCTACTGAAATGTAATGCTAAATATTTATACCCTATACCACTATGTGGTTTGGGTATAATGACTTTGTGCTGCTGTTTGTAACAACCAAAAATATTTGACCTAGACCCATCTTTAATTATACCGATCGAATCAGAATCACTTTTTGAGTTGATTTAACAATGTCCGTCCGTCCGTCCGTCCGTCCGTCCGTCTGTGTGTCCATGTAAACCTTGTAATCAAACTGCAGGTCGCAAATCTGAATATGTTTTGATGAAATTTGGTATATAAGCTTTTATCGGCCATGAGATGAACGCTATTGAAATTGGTGAGAATCGGTCCATGTTCAGACCTAGCCCCCATACAAATTACCCATATGAAATCGACATAAATTGCAATAAGATCCAAATTGTCATATAGATATTACTCAAATTGGGTTTGTATGTGTTCATTACATCCATTAATGAGTAGTCCAAAAATGGTACCTTCGGCCCCATATAGAGCTGCTTCCCGATCTTCACTTAAATCTATTAAAAAACAAAAATATTGCACTGATTCTTCTCAAATTTTGTTTGTGTATATTTTTGGAAAATACAAGAGACTTTACCAAACATGATCAGGATCGGTCCATTTCTGGACCTAGTCTCCATATAGATATAGCATCCGATACGAACTTTTTCATATCTACAACCAAAAAAATTAATAAAAATCCCACTCAAATTTGGTTTTTGCTTATTTTCTATGTCCAGTTAGTTGGGCCTAAGAGATAGGGTTTCTAAACGCATGGTATAGGGTATCGTATAGTCGGTCTAGACCGACTATAATTTTCTTACTTGTTGTATATCGGTTTTTGTTTTTTGTGTGTTGAAGAGTCTGTTCAAAGTTTGGTTCGGTCGGGATGCTATTTTTAATGAATCGTTCTTAATAATATTATTTAAATTTTTTTTGTTAGTTAGTGTTGGTATATATGGTATGCTGGCGAAAATTGTTTTTGGTGTATCAGCTGTGTTAGTTGTTTTGTTGTTTGTTTGTGTATTTTTAGTTTTGTTTTTGTTTTCTTGTAATACTAGTTTTATCATATGTTTAATGTATTTATAGGGGTAAATGTTTTTAGTTAGTATTTTGGTTAGTTTGTTGATGTTGTTATGATGGAACATTTCATCACTAATATCTACTGCTTTTTTAACTATGTTTTTTACTGTGTTTTTCTTTTGTATGGGGTCGTGATTTGAGTAGTAGTTGATGATGCGTCCCGAGGAAAAATCTTTGGAGTACCAGTTTATTGCGAGTTTTTATACCCTATACCACTAAGTGGTTTGGGTATAATGACTTTGTGCTGCTGTTTGTAACAACCAAAAATATTTGACATAGACCCATCTTTAATTATACCGATCGAATCAGAATCACTTTTTGAGTTGATTTAACAATGTCCGTCCGTCCGTCCGTCCGTCCGTCTGTGTGTCCATGTAAACCTTGTAATCAAACTGCAGGTCGCAAATATAAATATATTTTGATGAAATTTGGTATATAAGCTTTTATCGGCCATGGGATGAACGCTATTGAAATTGGTGAGAATCGGTCCATGTTCAGACCTAGCCCCCATACAAATTACCCCTATGAAATCGACATAAATTGCCATAAGATCCAAATTGTCATATAGATCTTACTCAAATCGGGTTTGTATGCGTTCATTACATCCATTAATGAGTAGTCCAAAAATGATCCCTTTGGCCCCATATAGACTGCTTCCCGATCTTCACTTAAATCTATTAAAAACAAAAATATTGCACTGATTCATCTCAAATTTTGAGAGACTTTACCAAACATGATCAGGATTGGTCCATTTTTGGACCTAGTCCCCATATATATATAGCATCCGATATGAACTTTTTCATATCTGCAGCCAAAAAATTAATAAAAATCCCACTCAAATTTGGTTTTTGCTTATTTTCTATGTCCAGTTAGTTGGGCCTAAGAGATAGGGTTTCTAAACGCATGGTATAGGGTATCATATAGTCGGTCTAGACCGACTATAATTTTCTTACTTGTTTTAAATTGTGTTTTAGCATATGTTTCCGTTAGTTTTTCCCAAGTGCTTCAAGTGTGAGAACAAAAGTAAATTTTGGAGAAATTTATGTACAATTTACATAAAATAAAATAAATATATAATAAAAAAAATATTTTCGTATAGAAAGTGAAGTTCTTTTTCAAATAAAAATATAATATATCTGGAAAGTACGTATTATATATATAATTTTTTGTAAAAATTGACGAAGCCATATATGATGAAGCCATATATGCAAATGTTCTAGAAATGGAAGTACGATCATTTTATGGTAATTTCAAATATGCTAATGAAATTAGTGATGATGACCATATATCTGATACTGACGAAGATAATTTTGAAAGTCAACCGCGTGGTCAGGAGTATATTTGTATACCGGAGACTGATGACACCGATTACTCAGGTGACTCTGATAGACCTTCTACGTCCAATGAAAAATCTACTAAAAAACCAAGAGCTCCAATTTGGAAAGAGAGATTCGAACCTCCTTGACTTTATTGAAGAACTCGAGACACCAGCAGAATTGTTTTGGTTTATTTTCACCGACGATTTGATGAACTTCATTGAAGATCAATCGAATTTAATCGCATTACAAATTTATATAAATAAACCTGCTAATATTACTCGGAACGAAATAGATCAGTTTATAGGTGAGTTCAACTAAGAATGGTTGAAAAAATTTGTAATAACAATTTTTTCTAATAAAAATTTTTTCAGACATAGTCATTTACATGTCTTTATTAAAGCTACCATTATCCAGATATTATTGGAATACATTTATTGTCCAAGAATTTGTACGCAGCACAATGACATGTAACAGATGGGACACCATCAAACGATTTTTACACTTCAACAATAATGAAAATATAAGACCACCAGGTGTTCCCGGGTTTGATAAGCTCTTCAAGATTCGACCATTGTTGGGAAATATTCGTAAACGATTGTTGCTTGTGCCCAAAGAAGAACATTTATTGGTTGATGATCAAATAATTCCCACAAAGTGCCGACATTACCTCAAACAGTATAATCCAGCTAAGCCGCACAAATAGGGATTTAAGAATTTTGTCTTGAGTGGAGTTTCAAGCTTCAGTTATGATTTTGACATATTTGGCGAAGCTCAAAGTGAAACATTTCCCGAAGGTGCACCTAATCTTGGAGTAAGTGGAAACGTTGTAACAAGATTAGCAACTACAATACCAAAAGAACAAAACTATAAAATATTTTTTGATAATTGGTTTAACAGTCCGAAGCTTCAAGTGTACCTCATGAAAAATGGTTTATTGCCTTTAGGTACAGTAAGGCTAAATCGTGTAACAAACTGCAAGATGCCAATCGAAAAGGAAATGAAAAAGTTGGGCCGGGGAAGCATGGTCGAAAAAGTAGTTGTTTGACTTCAAACTTGCAATTGCTGAACATCTTTGTAAGGTTGGTAAATTAAAAAAACGAGGACGGCCAGTCTCTACAGCATCAAACTCTCCTTCAACAACTAGAGAAAATACACCCACTAGTAGTAAAAGAAAAAAACGACAGGATTTTCCTTTGAATTCAGTACGGGCGGACCGAATAAGACATTTCCCTAAATGGATGGAAAACCGACAACTTTGCCAAAATGAAAATGCAACTTTGCGAAAAATGCAACGTGTTCTTGTGTTACAATGACAAAAGAAACTGCTTTACAAGTTTCCACAATGAATAAATTATTTTCTTTTTCACACAACTGTAAATGCATATATGGCTCCAATTTTTTTCTTCCAAATTTTCCAGTGAAATTTTAAATTTTTATTAAATATGTATTAAATTGTCCTTAATAAACATATATTTACGGTGTTTTTTTTTTTCTTTATTTAAAACATGTTCATGCAGTAGAGGGTTAACTCAACATTTTGTAAACTATTAACAGCTTTTGGTTACTATTCCCAACAATACAACATTCATTTTAAGTAAGATGTTCTTATAATTTTCAAATAATTTAAAAGATTATTTTCTCTGTCTCCGTTATTATTACAATAAAAAATAACTTTATAAAGTCAATTTACATATGTATTGAATTTTTAACCCTCAGCTGCACTTATTAAAGACATTTATTTCTGTTTCAAGTTTCAAATCGATGCAATTAAGTATAAAATAAATGTTGTTTGAGAGTTAGTATACACTTAAAATATCAATAAAAAATATAATACATTATTAACCATCTCCTGGCTATTTGTTTTTAAAATAAAGGATTTTTATTAAGTTCATAATTTATAATATGTCTACTCATATAAATAAAGTTACGGTGCAGGGCCTAAATAACCCAGTACCGGCGGCTAAGTGTGGTGAGCAAGCGGGCCCACAGTCGTCGAGATCACTTGACTGCAAGTCCACTACGGAGGTTGGTAACTTGGCCTCCATAGATGGGTATGTTACAAGAAAAACCCAAAATAAGGAGATTGAGGAGTCGGATCCGAGAGGGAGCCTTGTGCGACCTCAACCTCACACGACAGGTTCGGATTCCGACGAATTGAACTCCTCAAATGAAGGCAATGATACAATCATTGCCACACAGCCTGAAAAGGCAAACTCAGAAGTTAATAAAATGGTAGAGGAAGTAAGCGCCAGCATAGCTAAACTCTCTACCAATAAGAAAAGGTTATCTGGGGCCCAACGACGAAAAATCGCCAAAATGAACCAGAAAACTCAAAAAGCTGAAGCGAAGCAAGATGCTCCAAAGGATAATGGACCTGCTACACCCGCATCCTCGGAAGTGGGAAAGCGGATACGTTCTCCTGAGGAGCAGAACATTGCAGAAGCTAAAAAGAAGAAGAGAAACTCCATGCCAACTAGTACACAGTTGACCAATAACCCCAACCAGAAGATCAGAGGTACCATCACGGGAACTCAATCCAAAGGAGAGGTTATTGGGCCAACGTCAACTAGGAAAAGTGATGCAAAATGTAATCCCTCATTGCAAGTGCAGAACCCTTCCAAAGGTGAAAGACAAGCAATGAAGAGAAAACAGATTGCACCATCAGGCAAGGAACAATCGACTTCATATGCTAGTATGGCGAAAAGACCAGCAATGGACGAACTCTGCTACGCCATTGTCGATTCAAGTAGTCCCACAGGCAAAATCCCTATAGCCCAGAGACAAGTTCTCGAAGAGGCATTCAATAAAAGGATCCTGGAATACACCCTAGAGGCCGAGAACGATGACCAGAAGATCCAAATTAACAGCTGCAAGTTCTCCATGGATGTACTAATGCTACAACTTGCATCCAACGCATGTGTACAAACCCTGGAGAAAATGGTGGAATGCATACCAGCTCCTTGGGATGGTGCCAAACTATCCCTAGTCAAAAAGGCGGACATTCCATCCCTGACCAAAGCCTCCTTCTTCATAAAAGGTTGGGGCAGCAAACTTGCTAGCGAAGACGTTGTGAAGGTCTTGGGAAAGCAAAATAAAGGTCTAGCCACTGACAAATGGGAGATCTTCCACAGAGAGGAGGGCCCAGACGGCACTCTTATCGTTGTGGGGATTGATCAGGAGTCAATGGCCAGCCTAAAGACCACTAAGGGTATAGCCTTCTTCGTCTCAGCCGCAGTCTACTTTAAAGTAGGCAAGACTACCATTGGCTGGGAGAAGGCAAATGATGAACCAAAGGCGGGCAATAGTGAGGGGACTTCCACAGTCCTAACACCATCCACCCCAGCTAAAAAGGGAGAGTTAGAAATAACCAACTCCCAAGAAGATAAACTTTTAGCCGAACAATGATCATGCTCATGCAGATCAACCTCCATCGGAGCAAAACGGCTACTCAAACTCTGATGGAAAAACTACAAAAAGGTAAGTTACATGTCGTTCTAGTACAGGAACCTTGGACGGTAAATGACAAGGTTACTGGACTAAATGATCCTAATTACCAAATTTTCTATGCTCATACAGGAACTCGACCGAGAACTTGTATTATTTGTCACAAAAACCTAAACTATCTCTTTTCCCCAGACTTGTCCACCGCAGATGCCACCGTCCTGCAACACGGAAGCCAACCAATGCTCTTAGCATCGGTTTATCTCCCGTCGGACTCACCGACACCTCCACCGACGTCGGAACTTGAAGAGATGGTAAAAACGGCCAGGATAACAGGTAAGGAAATTCTCATAGGGTGCGATGCGAATTCTCACCATATAGCTTGGGGAAGTTCGAACTGTAACCAAAGGGGGGATGCTTTACTTGAATTCCTTAACGAAAATGACCTTTTTACCCTTAATGTTGGGAACACGGCAACCTTTGTTAACAAATTAAGGGAAGAGGTTCTAGATATTTCAATTTGTTCGAAAAATTTAGTGGATGATATCCAAGATTGGCATGTCTCCAGCGAACATTCCTTCTCGGATCATCGATACATTTTATTTAAACTGACACACCCACCACCTGAACCCATCAAGTTCAGGAATAAGGCTAAGACTGATTGGCCTAAATTTAGAAGAAATCTACAAGCCCGTCTAACTACTCCTCGCACAGACTTAAGGTATGTCGAAGAGGTTGACGAGGAAGTGGACAAAATAACGAGGAGCCTAATTGAGTCCTTCAAGGAATGCTGTCCACTCCGGGAAAGGAGATCTCCCCGAGATAAACCCTGGCTAACAGGGGAACTGATAAATCTTGGGAAGGACGTCCGAAGACTTTTCAATAGGGCTCGTCGTAAAAAACACACAATATACTGGGATGACTACCATGTTAAGCTCAGGGATTACAACAAGAAGATTCGAATAGCCAAACGCAACTCCTGGAGACACTTCTGTGAACAGGTTGATAGCGTTAATGACGTCTCAAAAATCAAGAAATTCTTATCGAAAACCCATTCGCAGCCTGAAACTCTTGTCGATAGGGACGGGATTCGGGCGGAATCGATGGAACAGTCCTTAAGAATATTGATGGAAACACACTTTCTTACCGAAGAATATGGGCCGAATAGGGACCCTGAAATTGGTACCAATGTGTCCCGACGAACTGGAACCAACGTGGAACAGCAGACGGGACCCGAAGGGGAACAATATGAAGGGCCTAATGAGGAACAATATCGACAGGAAAGATATGATAGAGTAACCGAAAATATGGTAATTAGGGCAATACAAAGCTTTGCCCCCTTTAAGGCAGCAGGCCCAGATGAAATCTTTCCTGCTCTATTACAAGAGAGCGGGGACTTGATTAGCAGTAGTCTGGCTGGCATATTCTCTGCTTGCCTAAAACTTGCGTATACCCCCAGAGCATGGCAGGAGGCCAAAGTGGTCTTCATACCAAAGCCGGGAAAGAGAAGCTACGCGAACCCTAAGGCCTATCGACCGATAAGTCTTACATCCTTCCTACTGAAAACCATGGAGCGAATAGTCGATAACATGGTTAAATCTCAAATCCCAAATGAGCTGTTGAAGTTCAAACAACACGCTTATTTAAAGGGACGCTCAGTAGAAACTGCGCTTCATGAAGTAGTTCACCACATAGAAAGATCTTTCGATCTAAAAATCTTTACTCTAGCCATATTCATTGATATAGAAGGAGCTTTTAACAATGTATCAACAAATACGCTACTCCACTCCCTAGAACGTTTCGACATCGACCGGGATATCAAAGCCTGGATCAGTCACATGCTAGGGAATAGATGGATAAGTTGCGAGGTTGGTGGCATTAAAATAAGAGACAAGGTTTGCTGTGGGACACCTCAAGGGTTAATTCTATCCCCCCTTCTCTGGGTGGCCACTATAAACAGTCTTCTAAGGATTCTAACCGATAAGGGTTTCCAACCTGTCTGCTACGCAGACGATGTAGAGATACTGTTAAGGGGGAAAGATCCTAGAAATTTATGTAGGAGGGCATCGGATGCACTCGAAATAGCATGCGATTGGGCACAACCAAGGGGATTAAATGTGAACCCGGAAAAGACTGAAATATGCCTCTTTACTAGGAAGACGAAAATAGTCGAATTCGATGAACCCCGCTTCCAGGGCAAAACGATTAGAATCACACAAACGGTGAAATACCTTGGGGTGATTCTCGACAAAAAGCTCACTTGGAAAGACCATATTGAGAGCAAAGTCGCGAAGGCTCATCGGATATGGGCCATTTGCAGAAGAGCTATAAGTTCAAAATGGGGTTTAAACCCGAGGATGACTCATTGGCTTTACACAAGCGTCGTTAGACCAATTCTAACCTACGCATCCGTAGTCACATGGACATCAATGAACAGGAAATGCTATATTAAACCATTCCAAAAAATACAACGCCTCTGCTGCATAGGAATCAGCGGCGCAATACGGACTACATCTACGAGGGCTTTAGAGACGATTCTATCTATACACCCGATCGAGATTAGAATTAAATATGAGGCAGCTCTGGCCATGTTACGACTAAGAGTAACAGGGGAATACATCACCGACCATATGACCAGACACCAAACAATATTGGACCAGATACCGGAATTCAACACAGTGGATTTTAGCTGTGATAGAATCGCGGAAGTGTCGACAAACATACCTTGCAGTATAAGGATACCTGACAGGGAAAGCTGGTTGAACGAAAATTTTCTACGAAACCTTCCAGGGTCACACTACTACACAGACGGATCTAGTCTGCATGGTAGGACTGGTATAGGTTTCTATGATGAGGACCGTTCCAATGGCATACACCTACGCATTCCGGACCACAACTCTGTCTTTCAGGCCGAAGTGGTCGCGATAACGGAATGCATAAGATCTATTGACGTACGGGCAATCCCAAGCCCCGGAGACGTGAAAATATTTTCGGACAGTCTAGCGGCTATCAGGGCGATATCCTCGGACAAAACTAGATCAAGGACTGTCCTGTAAGGAAGAAATTGCAAACTTCACTACAAGAGGCAGACTTGAAATCATTTGGATCCCAGGACACAGTGGTATAATGGGAAACGAGATTGCAGATGAACTGGCCAGGAAGGGTTCTTTCCTGGAGGGTGTCAATTTGGAAAACCCAATACCCTTCCAGGCTCTCAAATTGAAACTATCGGAGTGGGCAACTAATTCACATACTTCAATTTGGGAGGAAACTGACGTGGGTAAGGCTACGAAGATACTATGGGGCTCTCCAAACACTTCGAAGACTAAGGAAATCCTTAGTCTAAATAGAAAGGAACTGAGTAGGATTATTGGCATCCTCACTGGACACTCTGAACTGAGGGTTCATCTATACCGTATAGGACGGGCAGAATCGGCCACATGCAGAGCTTGTGGAGAGGATGACGAGACCCTAGAACACTACCTTTGTTATTGTCCTGCATTTGCCGGAACAAGGGTCAGAAATTTATCCAACGAAATCATACCAGGCCTAGCGGCTCTTAGGGGGATACGCTGGAAAGCACTCAGGAGATTTGCTATTGAGACCGAACTCCTAAGTTAAATAAGGAGTAGATTAACGGATGAGCACGAGGATGTAGAGCGCACAACAAGCCGACTTTCTGGCTTAAGTGTATATCCGGGTAAAACGGATATGAGCTATGTGTATACATGGCTCCTCTTTTTCAACCTAACCTAACCTAACCTAAGTTCATAATTTATTTAAGGACTTGAAGGGTACTTCAAGTTACTCGTATATAAAAATCTAAATTTGGTAAATTGTAACCACAACTGGCTATTATTTGAAGAATTATCTCCTTTTTGTAGTAAATTGCTTTAGCATTTGCATTTCTGCCAAATATTATTAACGAATAAAAGAAATTTGTTGAAGATTTTTTATGATTTTTAAATTATTACCCCACGTATCACCCTTTTTTTAGTCAGTCCAAAGTTTGATAACATTATAGGCTCTTGTACTCGTATACAATTCGCAATCGTTTTTATTTAATATTTCGCGAATTTTATTTTGATTTTGATATAATAATAAAACTCACATCACGTCCGAGTTAAATGCCTCTATGAGACCGTGTGGTTCAATTTTTTGATTATTTCTCATCAACTCAACAAAACACACATACTTTACACCAGTGAAGGCCGTACCCAGCACGCTGGTGCTCGATTCTTATACTCACCAAAGAGTAAAAGTAAACTACAATTTCATTCAGTTGTATGAAAGCTTTTGATCAAAGCAGGTCTATGTCGCATTGCCTTTTGAAATTCATACATATATTTTTTTAATAGGTACACGGAGAATATTTGTTTAAAAGAAACCAAAAATGTTGAGAAAATTTCGAAGACTTAAAAACTAAATTAGGCAAAGCAGTTGAATCTGCTATCAATTAAACATTTTCTATAAATTACATACGTCGCCTCCATTTGACAACGTTATTGCTGTCTTTTATGCATTTTTTTTTTTAATTTTAAAAAATATCCAGTTACTGCAGGCTGGTAAGTTTTTTTAGTATTTGATAATAAACCACTTATTGACCTTTGAAATTTCTTATATTTTTAAGTTTTCCAATTTTTTTTTTTTTTTTTTTTTTGTTTTTTAAAGAAGTGAATTACTTATTATTACTTATTTGATTTAATAAACTTAAAACTTGTGGATAAAAGAGAATGTTCTCACATTTTTTATTACATTTTCAGAATGTAAGATTTAAAATTTTAAAACAACAAAATATATAAAAAAATTTACCATATTCTTCGTGAACTCAACTATTTTCCCTTTTAGTCATTCATAAGCACATTCATACAAAATCTTCACAAACCCATTTAATATCGGCTTTGTGTTACGTCCATGGATTTCGATCAGTGTACTACAACTAACACATGCTCATAAACACTATTACTAACTCAATTCTCTCGATGGCCACCACTGCTTTACACACACTCGAGATTCAAAAGATGAAATCATTTACTTCTGGTCAGCTCTTCGGGAGAGTTATGACTCTCTTCTAGTCCAACTCGAATCTAAGGGAAAAGACGTTGACCTGGAGACAGTTCAAGGTAAATTTTATACTGCATATGAAGCATATCTTAAAAGCCTTTCAGAGGCAAATGAGCTCGTGAAACAGTTATCTATCAAACCGACCCCTTCGGTTGATGTTCACACAATGGCTACTCCTAACATCTCTTTAACCCCCCTGCGACACCGAAATATTTTATGGTGACTATGCCTCTTGGCCCACGTTTAGAGACATGTTCTCTGCACTCGTCGATAGATACGAAATCTTTTTAATCTGAACTGTATACCCCGGAAGTCAGGACCCAGGCTAAAGGCTCTCCAACGTACAATCAATGATTGTATTACAAATATCTCTCTACTTACTAGTTCGAATACTCTTCGAACTAGTAACCCCCTAACTTTATCAACCCTCGATGAACCTTCTACGTCTGCTGCTGCAGATCGTATACGTCAATCGTATTCGACTCGTTTACAGTCCACTCCATTCAGTTCTATTATTCTGGGAACTGCCTTAGTAGATATTTGTGTCGGTGATATCAGATGTACAGTTCGTGCTCCTTCGTGAAGCCTCATTTGTTTCTGGCTCTCTCCAAAGAAAACTCTCATTGCCCTCTCGATTCTCTGAAACCCAGATAATGGGCTTGAATGGTACTCTTACTGCAACCTCAAGTAAAATTACTTTTTTAACGATAAGTTCCCCGATTAATGAGAATTTTGCTACCCGAGCAGAGGTATTTGTGGTTCGAAAACTCACCGGTCGATTACCATATCACTCCTTTCTCTCACTTATCAAATTTAAATTTGCAGATCTGCCAATTGCAGATGCTGACCTACATAAAAGGTCCCATGTTAATTTGCTGTTGGGTGGTGATATTTATCCTCGGTTACATCGCGATGACGTTCGTTGGGATAACGAGCAAAACCTCGTCGCTCAACAGCCAGTTTTCGGCTGGATAGTGACCGGTCAGATTGCCTCTTCTACACAACCTCACATTGTTTCGTCATTTTACAATGAAATCGAAATGAACCAACAACTTACTCGTTTTTGAACACTCGAAGAAGTCCGAGAAGTGGTTCAAATATCAGAAGATGATCGATATTGCCAGGATTTATATCGAAAAACTACTTATCGAAACAAAGATGGTCGATTTGTAGTGTCTTTACCCTCCAAACCTGCTTGGCAATTCTCGTAATAATGCCATAGCACAATATATGCGTAATGAAGCCCATTTAATCAGACAACCCACAGCAAAATCTCACTATGATCAAGTCATAGTAGAATACCTGACTCTTGGCCATATGGCTAAGGTTCACCCCGATTTATCAGCTGAATCCACTATCTATTGTTATCTCCCCCATCATGCAGTGCTAAAACCCGACAGTACGACTACTAAACTTCGGGTCGTATTTAACGCTTCCAGCCCCTCGTCTAATGGTAGAAGTCTAAACGATAATTTGTATCCTGGACCCATTTTACATGCTGATCTTACTATTCTTGTTCTCAGATGGCGCCTTCTCAAATACGTTTTCAATGCCGATATCGAGAAAATGTATCGACAAATTCTCGTTGACAAAGCTCGCACTCCATTTCAGCGAATTATATTTCGCAATTCTGCCGATGAAGAGCTGAGTGACTTCGAAATGAAGACAGTTACTTTTGGAGTAAACGGCGCTCCCTATCTGGCAATCAGAGTTAGCCCAGCAATGTAAACCCGAAACCCCAATTGTGTATAAGATGCTGAGAAATTATATGTACGTCGATGACGTCCTATTTAGATCTCATGATTTGATACAAGCCATTAGTGCTCGTAAAGAGCTAGTTAAAGTGTTGAACTCGGCTGGATTTTCTCTTAGAAAATGGACAGCGAACAATGAATGCCTTTTACAGGACATACCCCGAGCATCTACTGGATGCAGAGTTTCTGAAACTGTCAGACTCTTGCACTTCAAAAACACTAGGTTTGAGCTGGAATGCTGGAAGTGACTTTTTTTTACTTTAAGCCCATAAACCATCCCAATACAAATATCTATACAAAACGTGGAGTTTTATCAGATATTGCAAAACTGTTTGACCCCGACGGCTGGCTCACCGAAAGCCTAAGGATTGCCGCTACTGCGACCTAGACCACCCTTTGCGCAAATGCCTTCGTTTCAGATGGCTCTCAGTCCAAGAACGGATAAAGGTGGTGCAAAAATACAGATACTGCACAAATTGCTTAGCACATTCTCACACACTTAAAAACTGCCAGTGCCGTGACATACGTAGAATATGTGTACCTGAGCATCATACTCTCCTTCACAAAGATCATCAAAGAAAAAAGCAAAACCAACGTAACCCGTCGGCAGCAGAAACGACTACAACAACAACATCAACGAAACCATCAGCAACAACAATATCAACGAAAATATCAGCACCAACGCCAGCAGAAAAATCTCTACAGCAACAAGCATATACCTGTTGAAACTATCGGCTCTACCAATTCCAAACAATTGTCATCAACGACACATCAAAATAAAAGGCACTTTCTTTAACCACTAACCCTCTATATAATTACTTGTTTATCTGAATTATTATCTTATAAAATACTTATTGAACTACCTTATAAAACTAACAAAAATCTGTAAATACTTCTTACTACTTACTATTGAATTAATATCTTAATGTTGAATTTATCCCCATTTGAGTAAGCCATATTTCCCCCTCCCCTCTCAAGGTATAGCAGTCCTGCAAGGGGGCGGGATGTTTAGGCGAAGAATGCATTCTTTAATTGCAATATAATTTTTTCCTTTTTTCATATTCGTAAAAGCTCTCCCCTACATAGTTGGGAAGAGTTTAATATTTACAATGCATAACTAGTTTTAACTTCCATTTTCTTGTTAGTTAAATTCAGTTGTTAAAACATCCTAAGAAAAGAAGGTAAATACCCCGCACAACAAATAAAATATAATTATTTAATATATATACTAATCCCCCCTTGTATTTATTTTCCCCCCGATTTTTCAACACATAAAATATTTTTCGAAAGACCCTTGCGCAATCATACTCTTTTATGGACCCCCAAAGATTTGCGTCCTCATTGTCATTTTTGCAAAAAAGTGATCATTTTCTCAGGCTCATATCTTAAAAACCGTTCGGAAACTTTGATTTACTCTCTGAGGCAAAGTTGTGCTCTTGTCATAAAGAACAAAAATTGTGATATATAAAATCAAAAAACTTCTTCAAGATCAAAATCGCAAAAACTTAAAAAATTCGATTTTTTTCCCTCTTTTCCCCTGTTCAGGTCCATAGGTAGCAAACCATTCAAGGAAACAATCAACTACAAAAATGTACCTAAGATCTCAATAAACAACTCAAGCAATCACGCACCGACCGCAGCAGCACAGGCAAAGCAGTAAGCGCAGCACACGCATGAAGGGACGTAGCACACAATATTAAAGCGACACGACGCTCACATCGAGGCATTACACAGCGCGACGTCAACGAGAGCACAGCGGTGCAAGTTAGAGAGAAAGTGCTACAGCATAATTCGCACACAACATTGGCAACTGACAATTTCAATATGCAATGTGAGAAAATTGATTTATTTTGCTACGTTTGTGATCATCAAATCAAAAAAAAAAATTATACAAGATTTCAAAAGGAAAAGAATCTTTTAACTAGTGAATTCAATAGAGCATATAAGTTGTTTTTCGACGAAGTAGACTTGACCGGTGAAAATTACACACCTAATACAGTGTGTCGCCAATGTTATAACAATTTCATGGCATGGTGTATGGAGGCAAAGATAGTATGAAGTATTGTAAGCCGGTAAACTGGATTAAACGC
Source organism: Cordilura impudica (assembly GCA_963682025.1). Taxonomy (NCBI): domain Eukaryota; kingdom Metazoa; phylum Arthropoda; class Insecta; order Diptera; family Scathophagidae; genus Cordilura; species Cordilura impudica. Next base: position 11,916 of record CAVMKG010000861.1, on the reverse strand, counting down.
CTAGTTGAGCATGATGCAACCAATTGCTATGCATGCGTAAATTACACATGTCGTCTAAATCGACATGCTGAGAAGAACAAAATTTATAAAGCAACTGTAACAGCCACACTACCAGTGCTTGCACCTAAAAATTTTGTATCACCAAGGCCGCCAACTCCAAATCGTAGGACAGAATTTACAGGAATGAGTAGAGCAAATGGCGTTACTTATGTAGATCCATTTGATACCGATTATATGCCCCAACAGGGAAGAGATGGACCACAACTAATAACACAAATGTAAATGGATTTCATTGTGGCCATATTGGGACTATCACAGCGACTTGCCGTATGTTTGACAGCGTTTTTAAAGCAAAGAAAACTTACACATGCTAATGTTAACTCTACGGCGTACCGCAAACGGAAAGCTGGATTTCAGAGCCTCTACACTCTAAATGATGACAATTCGTTCGCTTACTGCAACGATATAAAAGCTTTGGTGGTAAAAATGAGATTGAACTACATCGCTAGTGAGTGGAGATTATTTATTGATGGTTCTGTTTCAAGCTTGAAAGCAGTGTTGTTGCAAGTGTCGAACCGAAAACCTTCCATTCCGCTAGCAATGGGTATTAAATGAAAGAAAGCTATGAAACATTGAAAGATATAATGAAAAAATCAAATACTACGAAAATAAATGGAAGATTTGCTGTGATTTGAAGGTCATCAACATTTTGCAAGGGATCATCGATAAGGGCGGCTTCCCAAAATTCTTTTGTTTTCTTTGTAATTGGGATTCGCGCTCACCTCTGAATCAATTCCAATGTAATTCGTCGTGACCAAGAGGAAGTGTGGAGGAACAAATGAAACAACAAAGACTGAAGAATGCACCCTTAATTGTCATTACTCAAGACATCTTGCTGCCACCGCTCCACATAAAATTGGGAATTGTTAAAAAATTCATCAAAGTGGCCGTTGTAAATTGTCTAAACGCATTCGACTATTTGAAAAGCGTTTTCCCAAAGTGTAGCGATGACAAAATGAAAAAAGGTATTGTAGTAAAATTAAAACGAATTTTAGTTCACCTCATTGTACTATTCACACTATGTTAATGTTTTCTTTTCTGTCTTTATTTGTTGTCTTCATTTAACAGGCATACTTAATGGCTCTGACATTAGAAAGCTATTCAAGAGCAATTTTGATTCATCGCTTCATGAAAATCATTCAGCGTGTATGCACCAGAGTCTTGGGAGGGGATCGAGACGCGGAACCGGAAGCAAGAGAATGGGTGAAAGAAATGCTGTATTATTTTGAGAAAATCGGCGCATCGATGACATAAAAGCTGCATATTCTTCATTTTCATTTTGACGATTTTATCAAACAACTCCCTACCGAATCCGATGAGCAAGGAGAACGGTCTTGCCAAACCACAATGCCCATGGAAAAACGGTACAAAGGCAAAAAACTCGACGCATTGCTTGCAGAGGTAATATCAATTTTATTGATGCATTGTTTTGCATTCCTTTTTAGATTTCTTTTCTAATTAATTTCAGGTATGTTGGTGGAGTAACAAAATCACCCTGTATGATGGTAATGAAGTATTTGAAGAAGAAAAAGCTGATGACGGAGGGCAGTCTGGAAGCAACGTGCCTGTGTACACCATAAATTCTGAATCAGAGTTAGATTCGGACGATTCAGACGACGATTTGGATCCACAACTTAAGAGTGCGATTTGCAAGTCCAGGGCCATCAACATTCTAAAAATAATACCAATAATTTTTTTTATTATTTTTTTAATAGATAGAATATTTTCTCTATGCTGAAATAAAGAAAAACAAATGAAATTAAAAAATTTTCGGGAAATTTTTCACTTTTGCGGCTATCTAAGCGCTACCTAAACGGTGTTAAGAATCATTTCTAGGAAGTTCATATGTTCTAGAAATTCGTTTATTGAGATCTTAGGTACATTTTTATAGTTGATTGTTTCCTTCAATTTTGAACGGTTTGCTACCTATGGACCTGAACAAGGGAAAAAAGGTAAAGAACAATCTAATTTTTTAGAGTTTTTTGCGATTTTGATCTTGAAGATGGAGTTTTTTGATTTTATACGTTGTCAATTTTTGTTCTTTATAACAAGGGCTACAACTTGGCCTCAGAGAGTAAATCAAACTTCTTTTTAATTATAGTCGCATATATAGCTGCTTTCTGATATTGCCACAAACTTATCAAATATCATATTTATGTATTCGTATATTTATTTCAATCATATTTCATTTGAATATGTTTTAAGAACATATACGAACCTCATTGGTGGTTATGATCGGATCATTTTGGATCTAGTCAAATATCACAATTTTATCCGATATGAACTTTGACATATCTACAGGAAATTGTTGTGAAACTCTCTTTGTCTGTTTGTTTGTTTGAGGAAATTTTTGTGTAATTGAATCTTCAACAACTTCCCGACTATCTAGAGCTCTGAAACTTTCAGCATTCAAGTAAAGTGGATGACATCACATTTTTTAATCAATTTTTACATGATCTACATACATGATAAAATCATGTCTATATTTTTTTTTTGTTTATTCATACTTGTTTTTAAAACTACTAGCCTTAACAAATATGTTTGAATTAGAGATAATACTTAAAAAATTCGTTGAGTTTTATTATTAAAACTAATTTAAAGTTTTATTAACAATGCTTATTTATGTATATTTATTTGTTAAAGAACAGCACAACTAGAATAAGATACATACATATTTTATTAGTATGACTGTAAGTGTATTACAGGTATCACATGAACATATCTTAGTATTTTGATATAACATTGAAAACATTAATCAATTAATGTACATAAGAACATTTTTTTTGTTGTATTACATTGCTTATCATAACTATAGCCACAGTATGTTTTCTAGATACATATATTGTACTTTTGTGGCAATTTTTTGAAATTACATAGTTATGACTGACAGTGTTTTCAGTGTTTCACATATACAATGGCATTCTAAAAAACAGCAAAATTCGCCTCAAAATAAAATTAAAATAAGGTGAAATTTAGTATTTATTAATTGGTTGGAAATAAGCTAAAGTTTTAGAGTTTATTTTTAGCTGCACATCAGTCTGTCTGTCAGTTTCGTTTGTCCATTTAAATTTTTTAATCTCTAAATATCGATTACCGCATCTTTGAGGTGAAAAACAATGGGGTATTACCAATTTTATAAAAAACATGGTTCAGAGACCCTATCCCTTCGGTCCATCTAATTCGATATAGAAAATAAGATTTGAGTGGCATTGTTATTAATTTTTTTTGCTGCAGATATGAAAAAGTTCATATCGGATGCTATAAATATATGGGGACTAGGTCGGAAAATGGACCGATCCTGACCATGTTTGGTAAAGTTACTTATATTTAGAAAAAATATATACGAACCAAATTTGAGAAAAATCTGTGCAATAATTTTGTTTTTTGATACATTTAAATGAAGATCGTGAAGCAACTCTATATGGGGCCTATGACTAAGAATTGTCCTATAGGTATTATTTTTGGACTACTGATTAATGGATATAATAAACACACATAAACCCAATTTGACTGAGATCTAAATGATAATTTGGATCTTATGGCAATTTATGTCAATTTCATAGGGGTAATTTGTATGTGGACTAGGTCTGAACATGAACCGAATTTCACCAATTTCAACAGTATTCATCCTATGGCCGATAAAAGCTTATATACCAAATTCATCAAAATATATTCATATTTCCGACTTGTAGTTTGATTACAAGGTTTACATGGACACATAGACGGACAGACGGACGGACGGACGGACATCGCTAAATCGACTCAGAAAGTGAGTCTGAGTCGCTTGGTATAATAAAAGATGGGTCTATGTCAAATATTTTTGGTTGTTACAAACAGCAGCACAAGTGGTTTTGGGTATAAAAACTCGCTAACTTCATATTCCCAAAATGTTTTCGATCGGCAATTGCGTGATTTAATTTTATGACAATTTTATGAATTCATTCTTTGAGAGTCACTTCTTAAATATCACAACACTTCAAAAATATAATACCATGTACTACTACGAGCACTTTTTATTTATTTAGTTTACAAATTAGGTTCATTATTAAAGACATTTTATGTGAAGTGTAAATAATAAACACATACATACATTTGTATGTACGAGGGATGCCAATCTCTATCAACATTTGCAAAAAACGAGATTCGCGTTTTATGTTTATATTAAGATGACGGAATCTTTCGATATTGCTTTTTTTTGTAATTTTTATACCTTCCATACCACCGTGCAGAGGGTATATAGGTTTGTCATTCCTTTTGTAACGCATCGAAAAATGCATTTGCGACCCCATAAAGTATATATTATATTGATCCTTATAACAACTCCAGTCGAGTCTGTTGAAATCACGCTCATTCACAAAATGAACCATTTACCAAGGTGAAGTTGTAATACTATTGTTTGTCATTATTTCGAGCAGATTGGTATAGAAAATTGGGTAAATCGGACATCATTGTGCCAAGATATGTTCAAAAGATGAAGACACCTCTAAAAAAAATTAAAATATTATGTGTGGTTGTCGTAATAATTTAGTATTAAGTTTATCAAATTTTCAAATTGTTGCTTTTTAAAAAAGTCCAGATATCAATGTAAACGCAAAATTGATGTGGAGGGTACCAAAGATTCGGCGCAGCCGAATTTAACACTTTACTTGTTTTATATAAAAATTTTTTAATTTGTAATTTTCAATATAAAAGTCGTTATTATTATAAATATATTACGTATAAAATAAAGAAAAACTTACAAAAACGAAATTTAAAAAAATAATTTTCGTGAAAATTTATTTTTTTTTAATTTGGTCTTTTAAGTTGATTTTATTTATCTTTTACACTTATCGATGGCATCGTTTAATTGTGTACATCATCGATACGAGTTGTCAATTTTATGCGATATTACAATTTTTTAAACGTGAAATAAATATTTTTAATTTTTTATAAGAATCATATTACAAAATTATCATCAGTATTATATTTAATATTCAGATTTTTTGAATAAAATTAATAAAATGAGGTAAACGTATGTTCTTTTATTTCAACACTGAAAATAAGAAAATACTATTTAAAAATTCTGGAACTTCGGGATCCGTGATCCCGGAATAAAAAATGCCGGAATTTCGGGATTCAGTATTTCTCGTTTGGCATCCCTGTACGTATGTGCGCTTAAATAGTATGGGACAAAAAAAAATAATAATATACAAGAAACAACTGATAAAACAAGAGAAGGGACATAATAAATAAACAAAAATAGCAATGATGTATTACTTCCAGGGGTTATTTCGGTTAATATATTTTTTTAAATTGAAAATTATACATTTCTGTCATTATTAGGTTTTAAAAGACGGATAACTTGAACTTTTAAAACTGTATATATTCAAATAATTTTTCGCAACATTTATTACTATATTTTGCATTTCCTTTAGTTAATTGAAATTTTCTTTGAATTTCGCAGACAATCTACATATATTGAAAATATGTTATAGTTAAAAAAAACCGTTTGCATATCCCATGCTAGCGCCATCCTACAGCTTTAGAAATTCATAGATCGTTACAGAGTCGGTGATATGCGTTAATATTATATGTATGTATATCTATTCTGATATTTTGCAGCGTATTCGTAATATTAATTGGTTGCCATTATTAAACCATTTTATTATTAAAATTTTATTTAAGGCCAACCATTATTCAATTATAATTAATCAGTATCAAGAAAATAAACGTAATTTCAAAATTTTTATCATCTACTTGGTTAAAACTAGCATTATTATATCATTCATTTCACTTTTAAGATTCTGCCGCTTTATGACCAAACATTTTGAAAATCTCGAAAAAAAAAATATTAAAACCAAATCACACTAAAACACTCAAAACAATCGAAACTTATTTAAACAAAATAAACTATTCCCGCGCATTGCAACTGTCGCGATTGATATGCGAAAAAATACTAAAAAAAATATGTTGTAAGAAATTATTAAAATCATATCAAATTAACATACACGAACTGGTTACATTATAACACCCTTAAAATGTATCACAGAGTATAATAAATGCACATTCAATCTATTTATCTGACTCTCTCGTACAAAAGTGACAACAAAAAGCAATAACCCGCATAACAAAATACAGACGTTGTTTTCTTTTAAGTACAAACCACACCGGCAAAACAATTTGAGTTCTCTGATAAACAATGCATGGCCCCTAGAACGTAACACATAATACTCCTATTTCGAAATGAAACTTTCTTAGAGTACTTATGAAAAAACTAAATTTCAACTCTTATCGCTCCTAGTTTGTTTAATTAAGAAATAAAACCATAAAATTGTAAACATAATTTTATACAATTTCAGGTTATCCGCCTTTGATTAAATAATGTGTTGCCACCCACGTTACAGAGCTCTAGATAGTCGGGCAGTTAGTAAAAATTCAATTACAAAAATTCCCTTTCAGTTCAACCGCGAGAAATAATGATCAAATCGTATACTTACAGTAAGTACAGAAAAACATGGACCAACAAAATCAAATTTTTTATGCTTTACAGACTTGTGATACACGTTTTAGAAATTTTTCAAAAGTTTGTCTAAAATTTCCCTATTATTGAAAATCGTTATATATCAAAACATCTCGTTTTTAATCAAATAAATAATTTTTAACGGAAGTAAATTATTTTCTTAGCCCATACCAAAATTTTCAATAGGGTTGCTCTCGAGAAATTTGATTCTAAAATTTTTCGGTAGCGCGCATTTCAAACATTATTACTATTTTTATACACATATAAAAACTTAATAGTAACACACTGCTCCCTTCATACCAGTGTGCAGAAGAGCAATAAATATCTATATTCTTCATAGATATAACAAGCGGAGTTAATATAGTGATGTCCGTCTGTCCGTCTATCGAAAATACGATGACGCCTTCAAAATGATTCACTAACATCCTGGGCAGGTTTCTGTTTAAAATAATAAAAATCGGTTCAATAGGACCCAAGATATTAATGAATATGTTAAAATAACTGTTGAAACAATATGGTTCATCTATGGTGTTCTTGTTATTGGTGTTATTCAAATTTTTGTACTTTATATTGTTGTGTTTGTAGCATTTGCTTAACGAGTGTGTATGTATCATGTCATTTTAGTTTATTTTGGTGTTGCCATATTTTTTTAATGTTTTCCCGAAATAAATACGAAAAATTACCAATATGAAAGAAAAATAATAATAAAAAAATCACATTTTCTAATAAAGAACCTATTTATTTCTCAAAATCATCATGGGTTTAAATGAAAATAAAATCAGATTTTCAATTTTTTTATACCCTATACCACTATATGGTTTGGGTATAATGACTTTGTGCTGTTGTTTTTAACTACCAAAAATATTTGACCTAGACCCACCTTTTATTGTACCGATCGGCTTAGAATAACTTTCTGAGTCCCTTTAGTGATGTCCGTCCGTCTGTCTGTGTGTCCATGTAAACCTTGTAATCAAACTAAACGTCGCAAATATGAAGCTTCCCGACTTCACTTAAATCTATCAAAAAACAAAAATATTGCACAGATTTTTCTCAAATTTGGTTTGTGTATATTTTTTCAAAATATAAGTGACTTTACCAAATATATCCTGACCATATCAAAAAAAAAATTAATAACAATGGCACTTAAATTTTGTTTATGCTTATTTTCTATATCCAATTAGTTGGCCCGAAGAGATAGGATCTCTAAACCATGGTAAAGGGGATCGTATGGTCGGTCTAGACCGACTATAATTTTACTTGTTTTTTTGTTGCAACAGTTTTTCTTTTAAGAACTTTAAAATTCATTTTTAAAGAAAAATTTTCATATTACAAGTTTTTCATTTGAATACATTTCCAATTTTCGTAATTTAAAATTAATACAATTTACCATGTTTTGATGAATTCAAGATATTTGCTTTGTAGAAAAGCTCTCAGATTATAATGAATGAGGTTGCCCATGGCAGACAGACAGACCGGTCAAAAAGTCGGGACATCAGAATTCGTTTTAGATGTATGGTTCCTCGGGCAAAGTTTCTTATTATGATCCCTAGAATACGATTTTCCTTGTCACTTGGGCGATTTTTAAACCGACCCGCCCTGGTATACATATACATTCTCTAACTCTCATGTTATTGTTAGTAACACATAAAATTATTTGACGGATAACTTGTGAATCGAATTTTATCGATTGATTTTTATTCTTTATATTTAAAAAATGGCTTTAAACATAATAAGGGTACTCATGATAACGCTTAAAACCCTCGCTAACTGTGCAAACTGAGCATTTTTCCACTCTCGCAAATGAACTGTCAAAAATTGTTTGAAATTTCACTTGTACAACTCTTGTAAATTTGCCACACAATTTAGTCTTGTAAACTTGAGTTGTTTTGTATTTACTTTTTTTTAGAAAAAATAAAAAGTGATGTACCAACTTAAAATTTCTTGCGTTGTTTATCTGTAAAATCTCAATAAAATAAAATTTCAATAAAATAAAAATAAACCGAAAAATATAATTAAATTATGATTACCGTCATTTGGTCCACAAAATTCTAAGGTTAATAAATCACCAACAACAACAATGCTTTCAAGGACCTTAAGCAATTTACTTTTTTCGCTTTCTTCAGAAATTTTTATTGTTATATAAAATTATTATGCTTTGTTTTTATTTAATTTATTTTTTGTTTTGACATTTCTATCAAATTGAATTAAAAATTGCACAATAGTTTAAAAAGGGGCTTCATGAATCAAGTCTCGCAAATTTGCTCAATTGCACAAAAGTTAATGAGTACCATCAGTACCCTTAATGTAAATTTTCACAAAAAGATTTTCTTATTACTTGTTTTTTATATCCTCCACACCTCAGTGGCAGAGGGTATATATAAGTTTGTCATTCCGTTTGTAACGCATAGAAATCAATTCCTGAGACCCCAAAACAATTCATTTTCTTGGTCATTATAACAAGGGAAGTTGATTAAGCGATGACCGTCTATCCGCCTGTCTGTGGAAATCACGATCACGCCGTCAATATCTAAGCTAGACCGTTCGTCATATGAATGAAACTTTGAAAAAACTCTTGAAAAATTTGTTGTTTTTTTTAAGATATGTTGTATGTATATGTTCAAGTCATTGCACTTGTGTGTATATTAATACTGCACGTGTCCATTGGCCTAAGCAAGTTTAACCACATATTTTTTTATCATTAAAATTTTATATTAAAAATAAAAAATTATTAAAAATAAAAGTTATATATAAAAATTAAAACATAAAAATTAAAAATTAAAAATTAAGAAATAAAAATTTTAAATTAAAAATTAAAAATTAAAAATTAAAAATTAAAAATTAAAAATAAAAAATAAAAAATTAAAAATTAAAAATTAAAAATTGAAAATTAAAAATTAAAAATTAAAAATTAAAAATTAAAAATTAAAAATTAAAAATTAAAAATTAAAATTTAAAATTTAAAATTTAAAATTTAAAATTTAAAATTTAAAATTTAAAAATTAAAAATTGAAAATTAAAAATTAAAAATTAAAAATTAAAAATTAAAAATTAAAAATTAAAAATTAAAAATTAAAAATTAAAAATTAAAAATTAAAAATTAAAAATTTAAAATTAAAAAATAAAAATTAAAAATTAAAAATTAAAATTTAAAAATTAAAAATTAAAAATTAAAAATTAAAAATTAAAAATTAAAAATTAAAAATTAAAAATTAAAAATTAAAAATTAAAAATTAAAAATTAAAAATTAAAAATTAAAAATTAAAAATTAAAAATTAAAAATTAAAAATTAAAAATTAAAAATTAAAAATTAAAAATTAAAAATTAAAAATTAAAAATTAAAAATTAAAAATTAAAAATTAAAAATTAAAAATTAAAAATTAAAAATTAAAAATTAAAAATTAAAAATTAAAAATTAAAAATTAAAAATTAAAAATTAAAAATTAAAAATTAAAAATTAAAAAATAAAAAATTAAAAATTAAAAATTAAAATTTAAAAATTAAAAATTAAAAATTAAAATTTAAAATTTAAAATTTAAAAATTAAAAATTAAAAATTAAAAATTAAAAATTAAAAATTAAAAATTAAAAATTAAAAATTAAAAATTAAAAATTAAAAATTAAAAATTAAAAATTAAAAATTAAAAATTAAAAATTAAAAATTAAAAATTAAAAATTAAAAATTAAAAATTAAAAATTAAAAATTAAAAATTAAAAATTAAAAATTAAAAATTAAAAATTAAAAATTAAAAATTAAAAATTAAAAATTAAAAATTAAAAATTAAAAATTAAAAATTAAAAATTAAAAATTAAAAATTAAAAATTAAAAATTAAAAATTAAAAATTAAAAATTAAAAATTAAAAATTAAAAATTAAAAATTAAAAATTAAAAATTAAAAATTAAAAATTAAAAATTAAAAATTAAAAATTAAAAATTAAAAATTAAAAATTAAAAATTAAAAATTAAAAATTAAAAATTAAAAATTAAAAATTAAAAATTAAAAATTAAAAATTAAAAATTAAAAATTAAAAATTAAAAATTAAAAATTAAAAATTAAAAATTAAAAATTAAAAATTAAAAATTAAAAATTAAAAATTAAAAATTAAAAATTAAAAATTAAATATTAAAAATTAAAAATTAAAAATTAAAAATTAAAAATTAAAAAATAAAAAATAAAAATTAAACATTAAACATTAAAAATTAAAAATTAAAAATTAAAAATTAAAAATTAAAAATTAAAAATTAAAAATTAAAAATTAAAAATTAAAAATTAAAAATTAAAAATTAAAAATTAAAAATTAAAATTAAAAATTAAAAATTAAAAATTAAAAATTAAAAATTAAAAATTAAAAATAAAAATTAAAAATTAAAATTAAAAATTAAAAATTAAAATTAAAAATTAAAAATTAAAAATTAAAAATTAAAAATTAAAAATTAAAAATTAAAATTAAAAATTAAAAATTAAAAATTAAAAATTAAAAATTAAAAATTAAAAATTAAAAATTAAAAATTAAAAATTAAAAATTAAAAATTAAAAATTAAAAATTAAAAATTAAAAATTAAAATTAAAAATTAAAAATTAAAAATTAAAAATTAAAAATTAAAAATTAAAAATTAAAAATTAAAAATTAAAAAATTAAAAATTAAAAATTAAAAATTAAAAATTAAAAATTAAAAATTAAAAATTAAAAATTAAAAATTAAAAATTAAAAATTAAAAATTAAAAATTAAAAATTAAAAATTAAAAATTAAAAATTAAAAATTAAAAATTAAAAATTAAAAATTAAAAATTAAAAATTAAAATTAAAAATTAAAAATTAAAAATTAAAAATTAAAAATTAAAAATTAAAATTAAAAATTAAAAATTAAAAATTAAAAATTAAAAAATTAAAAATTAAAAATTAAAAATTAAAAATTAAAAATTAAAAATTAAAAATTAAAAATTAAAACTTAAAAATTAAAAATTAAAAATTAAAAATTAAAAATTAAAAATTAAAAATTAAAATTAAAAATTAAAAATTAAAAATTAAAAATTAAAAATTAAAAATTAAAAATTAAAAATTAAAAATTAAAAATTAAAAATTAAAAAATAAAAAATTAAAATTTAAAAATTAAAAATTAAAAATTAAAAATTAAAAATTAAAATTTAAAATTTAAAATTTAAAATTTAAAATTTAAAAATTAAAAATTGAAAATTAAAAATTAAAAATTAAAAATTAAAAATTAAAAATTAAAAATTTAAATTAAAAAATAAAAATTAAAAATTAAAAATTAAAATTTAAAAATTCAAAATTAAAAATTAAAAATTAAAAATTAAAAATTAAAAATTAAAAATTAAAAATTAAAAAATTAAAAATTAA
>CAVMKG010000860.1:35723-75723 GCA_963682025.1 Cordilura impudica | reverse complement strand
TGTGATTGTTTTTATTATTTATATATCAATAATTAGATTGAATATTTCTAGCTCAAGATATAGTTTAAGTAATGAAACTACTTCTGAAAAAAAATAAAAGAAATTGTCCACATTTTTTATTGCGATTTTGGAGTTTAGCGGTCACAATACTTAAAAAAAATAGTCACACTTAAAGTGCCGAAATTTTTAAATTTTCTGTTGCCGGGTGTTGTCATCGAAGCATGACGCTTTTATTTCTTATTTAAGTGGGATGGGATAAAAAGAACAATATATGTATATGCAAGTATATATGCTTCAACGAAAATTAATTAGAGAAATATAAAGTTTAATAATTGACTTTTGTTCAATATAGTATTGGTAGTGCATGAATAAAATTGACTTATTTACCTTAAATACAATAAAATTATACATATTACTTGTAATACATACCGAATGAAGTAAACCTTGTTGAGTCGCGTTTCTATATTTTTCCCATTTCGCCATGACGTCCGTTATTTTTTCTTCAAAAAGCAAACTTCTTTCCGTATTACCTACTACTTCATAAATTGCATAGCCCATAGCGTTGTCTTGAAGTCCAATTTTCTTTTTAATTATTTCCATTACTTCCAAGGAAGTGGAGCTGGGATGAAACTCAATAGAATAAAATTGTCCATCCATAAAATGAAATCTGGAGTAGCAAGGTCTGCGATTAATAGTGCACAGTATTTCTTCTCGGCTAGGTGGCCATTGGCGCCTTCTTGTTCCTTGTGTTTTAAAGAAGCACTGTTAAATCGTTATAAGTATGAAAAAAAAAACATATTATAGTTTTATTACTCTCTGCTGCATAATAGTTGTATGAATGTTCTTGTCAAGCAGTGGTTTAAAAATGGGTACTTCAACTTCACCTTTGGGGACAGATTTGGGGATTTCATAAATTCTTGGGAATTTTATTGAAATTTTGTCTTATATATGGGGATTTACATAATTTTTCAATGTTATTTTAATTTTTTGATTTTCTAAAATATTTGAAAATACATTAATAATTTTTATGCGCAATTTTTATGCCTATGCGTAGTATGGACATGTAGTTACGAGGCCACTTTTTCAGTACAAATGCGGCGCTAAGTACACCCTCACCTACAAAAAAAAGTATTCGTACATTCAATGGTATACCTGGAAAAATGTCTTTTTGATGGCAAGAGGGGTGGAGGAGGTTTGGAAAACAATGTGTACTAAGAGGTTAATCACAAAAAATGTATGGTTTATACATTCCTTTATATATATTCGAAGTTCTACACAATAATAAAATAGTTGCACCTAATAATTCGGGGGGGCGTTTATAAAGTCATATGATTTTATTAAACGTAAAACTAATTCAAATAAAAAATTTTGTTTATGATAATATAACAAAAAAAAATGTATTTTATACTTTAAAAAAATAACTTGATTAATTATGATTAGATTTAAAACAATTAACTATTCCACTAGAAAACATAGATATACAGTGTTTCAGAAAAGTTTTTGTATTATGTAAAGAAGCGGCATTTTACAGAAGATAAAGCATAAATTTATTTGTAATTATACGAGAACTGATTTCTAGTTCGATATATTATAATAACTGTTGATAGGAAGGCAGGATCGGTCATGTTATATATGTTGAAGAAACGTATAGTACTTGATGTATAGGAATTATTTCGCCATATAGTAAAAGTTGAAAGGATGTAAAGATACTTTTGTTTTACTGGCTCTGGACTTCATATGGTGTGGTTGCCATATGAATTACTCAAGCTCTAAATAAAAAGACGCTTTCATATTCGCGGTTAAATTAAGATTAATTTTATTTAAATTTATTTGCCCTTTATATACAATATACAATTTGGATCTTATTGATAAAATTGAGTGATTTATTGCAATCCACTCCAATACATTTAAATTACATAAAATTTACATTTAGAATTTATTTATGTATATTTGTGTCCAGTAAGCAATATACTGAGTGACACTAAAAGTACATCGACTGTTTTAATAGTATCCCCCGCGTACATCGTTTTTGTGTTTACATATTTACATTTGCCACCCATAAATTCCAGATGGTCAAACGAAAATAAAAGATCAAATTAAATCAATGCAAACACTTGTTGCTGGATATCTAGACCCAAATATACATAGTTTGTGTGTATATGGATTATTTATTTAGCGTTTAATCTTTCACACCATGCATCTTTTTCAAAAATCAAATCTCCCGAGGCAAAATCGTGTAGGGCGTGGAAAAATATTAAGAACAGCGTTTTAATTTTTTCGCGATCGTTAAAAAAGTTTACGCACCAAACACATTGAAATTTTTTTAACACTACGTTACAAATGGGTATTTTTGTTTATTGAAATAATATAATATTTTAATCGAAAGTCATTATAATTCTTGTCATTTTCCTATATTGGTTGCAAAAAAATAAATAAAATAAAATCGGTTTGGTCAAAATGAATTATAAGAAAAACAAAATAAGTGTGGAAAAAAATGGCAAAATTTGGACCAAAAACTTAACTAAATTTCATAACGTTGTTAAAAACTGTAGAGATATACATACCTGTCGTTGATATACCATTACATGACTTAAACAGAATTCCAAAGGAAGAAGCTGTTATAGGAAGATTTAATCTATGCCAGAAGCTTAAACTGAAAACAATTCATCATGATAGAGTTAAACATAAAATTGAAGTCTTAGTTAAATATTATAAGATGTTAAAACGTCTTAAAGGCATTACATTTGAAAAACAATTTAATAGTAATGTTATTATATATTATTATATATTATTCGAAACCATTTCATACATATGGCAATAACTCCACCACAGTACATCGGGTGCCAGCACCATGTCCTTGATTTGGTATTAAGGCATGTAATGGATGAGTTACTCGATGGAAAAACCTTATCGCCAAACATTGCGTACCCGTTCATTTCAGATTTATTAAATAATTACGAAAATCGAAAGGCGTCTTATAAACAAAATAAAGTTGTGCTTTAATTAACCAAAATTAAGTGGAGAGATGACATGCAGTTTTTTTATGAACTTTGCTTTGCATATAAATATTATAAAATCAACGGAATATTCCCATTTATTTTAAAACGTTACCATCGGTTAGTAATGCGAGTTGGAATTCGAGAGCAATATTTGCTATTTTAGCATTTATTCTTGTTCCCAGTTACCAAAAACTTTTACAACCTATATGCGATTTCATTGCTGATGCATGGTTTCAAATCTGGTTTTCGGACCACTGTTTCCATGAAAATGATTTTGAACAGTTAAACAAGTCATTAATAAATTTTACGAAAGCTCATGAATGTTTCCTCAGACATTGGGTACCTCCACCATCTACAATTCCCAACCAACAACGCAGTAATATATGTGCGGAACGTGGAATAAAAATAGTACAAGATATATATCCCCTTTGTAAAACATCGCGTACTCTGAAATTAAAGTTTATTTCTTTCAATACCTAGTTATAATAATTTATTGTTATTATTTGTTTACATACTTGTTTATATATTAATCATATTTTAAAAAATTTGTTATTTAAAAGATAATTCAAAAAATTATTAAAGACATTTTAGAAATCGTTGTTGGTGCGTAAGGTTTTTTTTAACAAATTGAACTGAAATTGTTTTTTTTACCATCAATATAATATTCGTCATAAGATAGGCCCTCGGGAGAATGACGTCCAAAAAAAGTTTTAACCCTAATGTCCATACACATATCGTATTGTTTGTGAGTACATGAATAATAATTAGTGTTTTTATACACCTTGTTCATGCACTCACTACACCCTCACCGTTCAGAAGAATCATAAAATTTTATGTGTAAACTTGGATGATTCTTTAAAGATACTCACGGTGCGTAGTGTAAAACATACTTATGCAATAATTATTTTATAAAAAAAATTTTTTTTTTAATTTTACATTCTTATGATTAGTCATTTGTGATGTTAAATTGTGGATTATATGCAATTTACAAACTCATATTCAAATTGTCTTTATAGTGTTTATTTTATATAAATTTTTCTTTTATTTTCAAATTTTCAAAAGTATTTACACAACAAAAATTTTTTTACATATTCAACTAAATGAGCTTTTTGTTGTTGTTTTTGGAAGTAAGTTGCAAAAATAGGTGTTGTTGTTGCATAGCTTGATCTATGCAGAAGCAAACTAACGAGAATTGGAAGAGAAAACGGTTCATTCGACAAAAATAGAAACATATGTACTGATGCTTAACAGTTGTCAAAAGTATTTACTTACATTTTGTTTGCGTCAATAGTATTTACACAAAACTTTTATTTGATAATATTCCTTAAATTTAATTAACTTTTGAAAAAATTTTTATGGATATTTAATTAACATGAACTAATATTTAGTAACACCACTTTCGGAAGCAATAACTGCCTGCAACCTGGCTGGAATTGATGCAATCTAGTTGCGCGAAAATTCAAGAGTCAATTTCGACCAAATGTCCCTTATCTCAATTATGGTATCATCGCGTTTTCGATCTCTATCTATAGTCCTCTGCTGTTTTAGGAAAGCCCAAACATTTTCAATGATATTAAGATCGGGACTCTAGGGAGGCCAAGGAAGAACAGCTTTATTTAAGTCATTTAAAAATTTTGTAGGTATCCATGTGTAGGTATTTGTAGATAGCCTATTTCCTGACGGAAAGGCATGTCCATTTAAAACTCCAATATATCCGGATTGATTTAAAGTGTCATTTATCGGTACCAAATCACCAAA
The DNA here is from genome assembly GCA_963682025.1 of Cordilura impudica. NCBI lineage: Eukaryota > Metazoa > Arthropoda > Insecta > Diptera > Scathophagidae > Cordilura > Cordilura impudica. The sequence continues at coordinate 70,966 of CAVMKG010000860.1, read as the reverse complement.
TCCATAGTATGATAGACATCCCAAAAACATAACCGTGCTACCTCCAAATCTGTTAAGTGGCTGCACTGCATTATTTTTTTGGCACTGTCGTAGATGCATGAAGTGTTTACCAAACGAACCCTGGAATTGGAATGAAGACTCATTTGTACATAGCACATTGTACCAAAACTCTATGGGTTTCTTAACATACTCCAAAGCAAATGAGAGACGTTTTGCTTGGTTCGTTGGGGTGATATCGGCTATGCGCACAACATACTATGGATTTTGATATTTGGTACCGATAAATGACAAATTAAAAATTTTTAATGATTTAAATAAAGGTGTTCGTCCTTGGCTGTGTATATAATGTTTTACGTTGAATTTTATAATATAGAAGTAAATAAAATATTCTCTTGAATTTTCAATCTTACAATATAATATTTTAAAGTTTTGTAGTTTCCTTTCATTATATTCCATTACAATTATAAAGTGTTACGATACATTTTTAATAGGTCCTTATGTGCTAATTTCATCTTATTATTTATTTCTATTTTTACGTTTACGTCCTCCACACCAGTGACCTTGTATGGACCACAGTATGGTGGTTAATTTTTTTTCTATTACATACCTTTAGTAATGTAATAGCATTCTCCAAAGAATACTTTAGTCTTTAATTCATTCGCGTAATTATCAAAATCATACACTCGTCTATTGTCGTTCTCTACACTGTCACCTGGCAAACTAGGTAGCCTACCAAATATCAACTCAAAAGGCGAGTAATTTGTATCCACATGAGGTGTAAAATTTTAAGCAAATGCGTAATACGGAACCCATGAGTACCAATAATCTTCAGTCACGAAGGAAAGAAAAAACGTTCCCAACATTTCATAATGATATATTGTCGAGAATCTTTGTTAAATTTTCAGCATTTCACATATCTCCTTCATCAACTGATTTGTAAATTCGGTTCCTCTGTCGGACTTTAATACTTTAAACATTCCATATTTCAGCACTACATTCTCAATTAAAGCCTTGGCTATGCTTCTCGCCTCTTTCGTCTATATTGGACACGCTATAATATATTTTGTGAGTTCGCATTGTATGGTGAGTATATATCTGCAATGTGCCGATTGTGCAGTTATGAACAATGGTTCTTTTGCGTGCCTAATTTGTTTGTTCCTCTGACACATATCAGATATTCTAATAAATTCTTTTACCATTTCTGACATATTTTTCCATATATGTGACCTTCTCCGAGAAAAGGGACCTATTGTGTCAAAAAACGGGTTGTGTCAAAAACGGTGGATTCTGGTACCTAAAAGGGTGTAGAAACTTTAAATGCGTTTTTTCTCTAAACTTAATTTTCACACATTAGGTCCCTTTTCTCGGAGCAGGTCACATATATTTTTGTTTTAGTCTGAGTACCGTTCTTCTTACTCCAAAATGTCCTCCGTATGGTGTATTGTGATAAGTTTCTATGAGTTTAATTCTCCCTTCATTTGTTGTTATATTCCGAAGATTTCTGTATATTAATATTTTGACATTAATTAATTAATTTGTCATTAATTTTATTTTTATTTATAAATTCTTTAATTTTCCCAAGGGTTACTTTTTAAAATATTTCGTCACTTCTCTCTAGTGCGAATTTTCTATATTTCATTGTTCTTAAAATAGATGGTAGCTTTTCCAACACTTTTTCTAGATAACATGGATTTTCATTACATCTAACGCGCGTCTCATTGAAATTGTTATCTCCTTCAATGGTTATTATATTATCATTATTTCTCATAATAGTCGACTTCTTTCCATATAAATTTCAATTTTCTAGCTAGCTTTATATCATTTGTAGATGTACATTCCCATATGTTGAGGTGATCAGTCCCAATAGGCGATGTTTCATCCTTATCCCCGTTTACAGTTTCATTTTGTATCACATTACTCATTTCTTTTTTCTTCATTCCTCGCGTTATCACCAGCGTTTTTCTAATCGACTCATCGATAGTTGGAGGTATCATACCTTTCAACATGTCAGAATCTAATTGCACTCTTGACAGTGCATCTGCGTTCGTATTATTTATTCCCTTTTTGTATATCTCAAAATCATAATCGGACAACTCTATGCGTATTCTTGTTTATTTTGAACTTGGATTTTTATGCGTGAATAAAGAAATCAATGGACGATGATCTGTCACAGCGACAAATTTTCTGCCATATAAATACGGTCGGAAAAATTGTATGCCCCAGTGTATTCCCAGTAGTTCCTTCCCAATCACGGGTTTATTTTTTCGTGCTTATTTAGCGAGCGACTAGCAAATGATATCGGTTAGTCCTCACCAATTTCTCCCTGTGACAACACTGCTCCCAACGCAAAATCAGATGCATCCGTTGTCAATATGAATGGTTTCTCAAAATCGGGATATTGCAATACAGGTGGGCTAACTAGTTTTTGCTTTAGTTCGTGGAAAACATTTTGACATTTTTCTGTCCAATCGGAGTAAGACAACTTGCTATGTCAGCAAAACTTTTGATGAATCGTCTGATGTAATTGCAAAAAGATACAAACCTTCTTACATCGTCAGCATTCGCAGGAATTGGATATCATGTTATTGCGTCGAATTTTTCTGGGTCGGGTTTTATGCAATTGGGGATTATCAATTGTCCCAAATATACCACTTCGTGTTTCAGGAAACAACTTTTGCAATCTTTCCAAGACCCTTTTCAGATTTGTATTGTGGTGTTTAAGGCTACATCCGAAAACCATTGTATCATCCATGTATAGAAAAGCTTCGGATTCAAGGCCTGATAATGCTATAGTCAACATACGTTGAAAACTATTTGAGGATATTTTCAATCCAAAAGGTAGTCTTGTATACTGATAATGACCGTCTGGTGTTGAAAATGTTGTTTACGGGCGCGATTGATGATCTAGTTCGATCTGGTGGAATGAACTTGTCATGGCCAGCGTGGAGAAATATTTCGCTCTACCCAATTTATCCAAAACATCGTCTAAACGTGTTAGTGGGAATTTGTCATTAACTATTTTGTCATTCAGTTTTCTGAAATCTACCGCTAGTCTCCATTTCTTTAAATACGTTTGTACCTTCTTAGGAACGAGCAAAATAGAAGTGCATTGTATGGGCTTATTGATGGTTCTATAATGTTGTCATGCAACAGTCTTCGTACTTGAGAATTTATCTCATTGGTTTGTGCTTGAGGCAGTCTATAATTCTTTATATATATGGGGGTTTTATCGTGCAGGTCTATAGTTTGTGTATAAAAATTATTTGTGGTTAATTCTTCACCTTCCATATGGAAAATCGACTGGTATCTTCTCAAAATTTCAATCAGTTCTTTATCTGCATCTTTCAATTTCAAATCGCTTAACAGTGCATCAAAGCGTTTATCTGTGTGCCAATGATTCTTATTCATATATTTATTTTTATTTCCAACTGAACATGTATCATAATTTCGCAAGGGTGTTGTTTCTACCCTTATGTTTTTATTGCCGTTGGCCTATCCGTTTCGTTTAGCAATCTTATATTTTGTTTCCGTTTTTGGGAATTATGGTGTTTGCCAAATAAACACCTTTTATTATTTCCCTGTTCAAAACTACACTATCCTCGTTCAACTTTATAGTGAATGGTACAATGGTTTCACTTCTTGGTGGAATTCTTATGCGATTTATGTCAAAAACATCATCGTGGATGGGTAATGTTATGTTGTCGGTGTCCACATCAAATGTTAACACATATTTATCATAGTCTTCTTGATAACTATATAGAAAACTTTCTTTGCACAGTGAGACATCCGCTCCCGTGTCTTTCAAAAATGTTAGTTTGTAATCTGCTCCGATTACATTTAATTTGACATAATTTTTGCGATCTGATGATATACTAAATATTTTTGTTTCTTTTGTTAGTTCATTACCAGAGATTCCTGTTGCTTGAATTCCGATTCTTGGTAGTTTCCCTGGTTCTGTACTTGGTTCACGTTATAATTTCTTCTAACATTGCCACTATTGTTGTTGCCTCTATTGGCGTTAGAGTTTCCCCTATATTGTTAAGCCTATTATTGTTGTTAGAATTTCTGTAATTGTTATTTGGATTATTCATATATCCATTGTTACGGTTGCCATTATTGTTATATGTGTATCTGTTGTTATTGTTGTTTTGCCTACTACCTCTGTTGTTATTGTTGTAGGTGTTGCCATTGTTATAAACATTTCTGTTGTTGTTGTTATAGTTTTGCCTATTGTTCCAATTGTAGTTGTAGCGGTTGTTATTAGGTCTACCCCTATAATTATTGACATGCTGGTATAACCCCTGTCTTTCCCTTCCTCGAGCTGTTGACTCTTCTCCTATCTTAAGTGCCTCCGAGAAAGTATTCATCCTACTTGCATCTATGGTTGACACTATCTGTTGATCTCTCAAGCCAATCTTGAAAACATTGGAAGCTAGAATGTTATTTGTACATCTTTATTTATACATGCTTATTTGTACATCGTTCAACTCACTATTGAGGGTTTCTATTCTTTCGGCAAAACCTCTTACGTTATCTCCTTTCTGTACAGCCAATTGTTGCAGTATTATATTTGATTACGTGATTTGAACACAAAATCGAAAAAAAAAATTTGCTTCTCTTGTGCCACCGTCTCAGATACTAGTTCAAGATTTTCTATTTATGTCCGTATTTTTCTTGTCAATATATTTAGAAGTATGTAGTTGTAGGATCTCTAGAGCCTCCTCTCTCAGTTTTTTTTAAATTTTCAGTTATTTCTGTTCTGTTCTCTATTCCTATTTCAGTTTTTATTAGAAAATCTTCCGATTGCTTTTGTATATCTATTATTTAATTTTTTCTTGCATTTACTGTTTCAAAAGTATATGGTCTATTCAAAGATTTTTTAGAATTTATTATTATATTTTCCAATCTTCCTATTATTATATCCATGTGAAAATCTCTGTTTACAATGTTTTGTTATTTTTTGTTCCTTTTTTTATTATTTGTTTATTTTTATATATATACAGACAGAAAACAGATTCATTGTGGCTACCGAATTTATTACCAACCGAATTTCGATAATGCTAATAACCGATTTTCGGGTTCACGATGAGTACAATTCTATTGCCCTAACAGTAAATATTTTATCATAAAATAAAATTTGCAGATGATATTAAATTTTTGTTGCTACAATCCAAAATACTGTTGTTCCACTTTAGACCAATTCGGTTGGCAAATATTTTTTCTGTGTGTAGCATTTTACAAATATACTTATTTCTAATTAATTATTTATTATAATAAAAATAATTTTCTTCTAGATTCCATCCACCTTCAACCTTTACTTATATCCATTGTTTCTTTTAATTTCATTTTTCTTTTTCAGATCTAATTTCAAATTTTTCTTTGTCTCCTGTATTTTTCGCTCTAAATCGATTTTTCTGACTTGATCTGTCTCAAAACTTAGTTCGATTTTCAGAACATCTAAACTTCTCTTCATGCGACTTCTGCAATCGCCTCTATTCCTTTTAACTACTGATAAATCTACCTTTGGTACAAATGCCTGTCCAAAAATTTTCTTTGAATTTAAAATCTTTATGGGTTTTGGACCTATATTTAGAATTTCCGGTTTCTTTAACTCTACACTATTATCGTTCTCATGCTCCCCCAATAATTTTAACCATCTTTTTTCAGCTTCCTGTACTTTTTCCCATAATTTCTCAAGGGGTTCTTCTTTATCAAAATTATCCATTAAATTTTCCTCCTTTCAAACAAATAAAAAAAACTGTTCACTTTCACAATCTAGCCAAAAAAAACCTTAAATGCTCCTTTTAGTTTAGTACATTTCTATGTTAAAAAATTTTTTATTTCTTAAATAAAAGTTTACATTATCTTCCTTTTTCTTTTGAATTTACAACATTATTTTAACAAAGGAATTTTCTTCAAACTTTACTTTATACATATTGATTTCATATTTTCACAAAATTATTTGAAAAAAAATTCCTTTAAAGTTTACATTCTTTTTTGAATTTATACTTTCCAAAATTAGTAAAAATTTTAACACACTCATAAATCTTTTGGAATATACCAACTTTCTAGAATTCAAAAGACTGTCAATTTTCCTTGATGTTGCGATATTATTTTAACAAATGTGCCTATGCACTTTGTGGATTTAATTTTATATACTATACATATATTTCATACAATAAATATCATCGCTAGGATTTGTTGAAAGTTGCAGGAATTGCAGGATCAGTCGATCAGGATCAGCTTACTTAGCATCGTTGTCAGCAGTATTAGTCATTCAAGGCTCGTTGACACCAGGATCGCCATATAATAAATGTTGAGAGGAAGGCAGGATCGGTCATATAATAAATGTTGGATAAACGTATAGTACTTGATGTATAAGAATTATTTCGCCATATAGTAAAAGGTGAAAGGATGTAAAGATACTTTTGTTTTTCTGGCTCTGGACTTCATATGGTGTGGTTGTCATATGAAGTACTCAAGTTCAAAATTAAAAGACGCTTTCAAATTCGGGTTAAATTTTGATTAATTTTATTTAAATTAATTTGCCCTTTATATACAATTTACAATTTGGATCTTATTGATAAAATTGAGTGATTTATTGCAATCCACTCCAATACATTTAAATTACATAAAATTTACATTTAGAATTTATTTATGCATATTTGTGTCCAGTAAGCAATATACTGAGTGAGACTAAAAGTACAACGACTGTTGTAATAGTATCCCCCGCGTACATCGTTTTTGTGTTTGCATATTTACATTTGCCACCCATAAATTCCAGATGGTCAAACGAAAATAAAAGATCAAATTAAATCAATGCAAACAAATCGAACACTTGGTGCTTGATATCTAGACCCAAATATATATAGTGTGTGTGTGTATGGATTATGCATTAAGCGTTTAATCTCTCACACCATGTCCATACACACATCGTATTGTTTGTGAGTACATGAATCATAATTAGTGTTTTTATACACTGTATTCATGCACTCACTAAAATATATATATTTTTTTTTTAAAACAACAGAAATATTCCTGTAAAAAATTAGTCAAAAATGCATCCTTTATTTATATAAATCTCTATATGTGACCTTCTCCGAGAAAAGGGATCTAGTGTGTGAAATTTAGGTACCAGAATCCACCGTTTTTGACACAACCCGTTTTTTGACACACTAGGTCCCTTTTCTCGGAGAAGGTCACATATCTGTTTCCATTATACAGGTAATATTACATATTTTTATACCCTCCACCCTCCGTTTGTAATAATTAAAAAAAAAATTCTAGACCCCAAAAAATATATATATATGTGATCCTTAGAACAAGCGGAGTTGATATAGCGCTGTCCGCCTGTCTGTCTGTGGAAATCACGATGACAACTTCAATCAGGCAGCTAGGATGCTCATTGGCATAAAAAATGATTCACTAACATTCTAAAAAGTTTGCTATTTAAAATCGCCCAAATCGGTTGATTAGGGCCCGAGATTTGAATGAAGAACTAAAAAAGTCTTGAAAAAGTATGATTTTCTATGTTGTTCTTGTCACATTACGCCCTCAATAGGACAGCTAGGGTAATTATTTTTAGTGAGAATGATTCACCAAGATCATGGGAAGATTTCTGTTTCAAAAATCATTAAAATTGGTGAAACAAGTCCAGGAAAATCTCTAAAAAATTAAAAAAAAATTAAAAATATGATGTTTCTATATTGCTCTTGTTGTTATTCTAAATGGTGTATTGTTGTCATAGCTGGACTTGTTGTTATTGTGGTCGTTGCGGTAATAGTATAATAAAAACTAACCCTTTGTACATTTTTTTTTATCAATTCTGGCAGCAAAATATAAAAGTTTCCATTGTTTTGGCATCACTAAAAAAATTTGTTAGATCATTTTCTCCATCGCTACGAGCCTGCTTGCAAAGTTTCAGATCAATTGGGTCACCGGAAAGGGGTTAAAAATCGATCCAAAATTTTGTCGACAAGCAGAGAATAATAAGAGTAAAAATTCAGCAACATCTAAAGCAAATAATGTTAAACTACCTAGTTGTTAATAAAAAAAACAATGTATATTTACAAAAAAAAAACTAAGCATTAATTTATTTAAAGCAAAACACAACAATAACTATTGAGGTTGTATTTTTGTGTGTAATATTTACATATACATACATATATTAATTAAAAAATATATATAATAAATATCAATATTCTGGGATTTTTATAACACGGTATCTCGACTAGCTGTTATTCATGGCAATGTTCATGTTCAAGTCAGAGAAATACAATAACGTCAAAACACGAAATGGGCAAATTATGTCTAGACATTTCATTTCCAAAATGTCTTTGAACTGTAAACACTTAAATTTGTGTCCAATTTCCTCACACGCTTTTGTTTTTAAATCCGTTTTTTATAGTTTTCACTTTTGTAGTTCCATAAACACTCATATTCGCGATACATATTAATGAAATTATTAATTTGGCTTTTATTTGATTTAAGTTGCGTCATTTTAAAATACTTAAACGTCAAAATCGAATGGAACTTCAAATTAATGGCAGGGTTTAATGCAGAATTTCTGTCATTTCAACATTAGCGGTCTGCACTAGCCATTAACTTGTTCATTGCCATGAATTATAGCTAGTCGAGACACCATGTAACATCGCAAGTTTTGCAAATATCAAAATACTCTAAATAATATTTATATATATAATATACATATACATGAAAAGCATTTAGAACGCTTTTCATGTAACTAAAAAACAGCTGACACGTTACGTTACTGTTATGTGTGGTTCACTAGGCCTTAAGTTTGTTCTATCATTATTGCTCGCTGCCACTAATGATGAATAATGTTACCCTGTTAAAAACGTACTGCAAATTTACTGGATTACTATAAAATTGCAATTAAGGTTTTAACTTGTTAAATTTATTATTATGATTTATTTCATGAAATGCGCATATAAAAACGGAAGTTTGTTAATTATAGGGCATAAAAATTATTAAAATAATACTAATGATAATAAATGTTAATCGTTTCCCCAAAAATGTGCATTAGAGTGGTTTTATAAAATCGATCTTCGATTTTTATAGGTGCTCAGGTCTAGGATTGTGTCACTTAGTGTAAAAATGCTATTGTAAAAGTTTTAGCTCAATCGGACTATGCCTTCCCGACCCCATTCGGCCCTAAAGTTTAGAAAACGGAATACAAGGCGAAAAAGTCACTTTTTTTTAGTTTTTGTAAAAATTTTTAAATGTCGTAAAAGTTTTTACTCAAGAAGGTAAATTAATCGAAATGAAGATATAATTATGTTTCCAAAAAGGTATAAAAACACAAAATCGGTTAAAAACTAGCCCAGTAATAAATAATACCCCAGACCACTAAGGTGGCAATTACTACTTGACCGAGAAATTCGAGCACACATTTTAAAAATTTTTTAAATTGATTACTGAAATATATTTTTTTTACTTAAGAGACTCAAATTTGTGAGATGTAGAAGAGGTTTTTTTTTTTGGATGGCGTTAACCTGTCCTAATGTGATGCCAAAGACGGACAAAATTTTTGGGGTGTTTTTCAAATCTCCAATTTCAAATTTTAAAAAAATTTCTTCAACAAAATCGCAAAAATTGAGATTTGGACTCCAGTGGCTTGTTTAAAACATGTTAGAGATCGAAAATAAAAAAATTTAAAAATATCCCCTGGCACACTTGGGTAGGGCAACGATTTAATTTTTGCAAATTTCGAGGAAATTGTGTTTTTTGGTAATTTTTGCCTTATTTGTTGTCATAAAATATTTAAAATAGAAAATTAGCTACTTTTGTACCGTTTGTTGTTTTTATTTATCACCATGACTTAAGGTTGAAAAAAAAAATTTTTTGGACATCATTAACCCATGTGGACCAGAGGCCCCAAGAGACCCCACACTTATATATTTCAATTTACAAAAAACATTGAAGATTTTCTTGCTACTTTTGAATTTTAATAAACGCGATGTAAAATATAATAACACAATATTTGAAGATTCTGTGCCAAAAGTTTTTGACATATTAAACAACGTTAACCCTTGCCGAGCCGCATTAAGGTCAAAGAAGTTACTGCGAGAATTTATATATATTTGAACAAAAAGTATTTAAATTCTTTTTTTTTTACAAACCTGGCTTAGACCAGTATTTCTATCATTTAACATAAATTTTGAAATAAATTAACCCTTAGATGCTCTTGGTGTCAAAAAGACCCATAGTTGAAAAAACTTTAAAATATGTTGTGTTATGTTAACACAAGCATAATAATATTAAAAACAACAGAAAAATTGATTTTTTATTGAATTTTATTGAAAAGAATAACATTTTTTTTAATTTCAGTTAAAATATTATTTAATTTATTAATATTTAACGGGTCAAGTTTAGTTGAGGATTTAGCCGGCTCAAATTTCAAACCGATGCTAACCGAGTCAAGCGGCGGCGGCAAAACACCTGTAAAAATTACGGCTTGGTCATATTTACCACAAAATGTTGTAGAAGAAATTAAAAATCGGGGAATTCCCAATTTGATTTTGTCGTGGTGCTTGTAAAAGTACTTAAAGAGAAATATTTATTTAAAGTTTGTTGTGCTAGGTGAATAGTTCGGTGTAAGAAAGATTAAGGTATTTAATCAGTTAAAAAATTAATAACCAATTAAAAAATGACTAGTGCCTCGTCCAATGTTCGTGCCCGAGTTAAAAGTTGGATTTATTTAATTGGACATTCATCTCAACAAATAACCGGCAACAAGCTGCCATCTAACCATCAAGTGTTAACGTCATTATTTTACAATATGCGTAACGTTGGATTACCTTTCTGTGATGCCGCAAAACTCACTCTGAAAGAAGTTTTTGTGTTCTGGGAGAAAGCTAGGATCCCTTGTCAATTACTGAAAAATGCTGTACGTAAAGTCGAAAAACTATATAACGAATGGAAAGAACTTCACAAAAGATCAACATTGAAGACAAAAAGTCAAGAGGAACAAAATCTTGCATTCACATCTAAACTGCCTGATTTGTTTGATGTAGCAGTGGAAGATGCCATTTCTAAAATTACCCACCAGGAAGACATTGAGTTTTTGACACATCAGAGAATGAAAGAACGTCCGGGCCATATGGTAGGTGTCGATCTGAAGACAACTCTAGCTGAAGAAAAAAGAGAAGCAAGAAAAGCAAAAGAGGAACGGGGAAGATGTCGACAAATATCAGGAGAAAGCGTTGGTAAGTTTCTACTATATTTGAATATTTGATCAAATATTTACTTTTGTAGGCTATAAAATGTTTCTTAATTAACTTTTGTTTGTTGCCAGCACTTAATTTCCTCCCAAAATTTACCAACTTTCTCTCTTTTTTTCACTGCTGCAGAAAGTGTAGAAGATATCTCATTGTCTTCTGAATCGGAAGTGGAAGAAATGGCCTCGCACAATGTATTTATCGACGATGGAAAAATTAAAAAATCAAAAAATCATAAAATCTTAAATTCAGAAACAGCGAGTAGAAAAAGAAAACACAGTCGCGGATGTAAGGAAATAATAACGGAAAAGTTATCAATTTTGTTAGATAGGTGCAACATTTCTGATAGAAATGCTGTGCGAATAATTTTCGCAACAGCTGAAAGTCTGGGCTCTAATGTCGGGGAATTATCTCTTAGCAGAAGTTCGGTAAGAAAGCGCAGAACATCCTTTCGAAATCAAAGAGCCCAGAAAATCAAGGAGAGGTTAAAAAATCGGACTTGGATTGCTCTATTGTTCATTGGGATGGAAAACTTTTACCAAAACTTCTCCAGAAAGAATGTACTGAACGGTTGGCAATTTTAGTGAGCAAAGGAGATGATGAACAACTACTGGGGGTCCCTGCATTGGAGAATAGCACAGGTATCAGTCAGGCAGAAGCTGTTAGCAATAAGCTACAAGAATGGGGTATTGAAGATAAAATTGTAGGCATGTGTTTTGACACAACGGCTTCCAACACTGGACGAATAAAAGGCGCGTGCACCTTGATAGAAAAACAGCTAGGTAAAAATTTGTTGTACTTGGCCTGTCGGCATCATATTTTGGAAGTCGTGTTGCGATCAGTATTTGAGCACAAAATGGGATCGACGACGGGCCCCCAACCTGACATTTTTAAAAGATTTCAAATGCATTGGCCTAACATAGATCAGTCTAAATACATGGAAGGGGTACATGATGATTCGGTAAAGAGTTCAGTAAAAGACTTCGAAAAAGAGGTTTCCGAATTTCTTCGTCTTCAGTTATCCGAAAAACAGCCTAGAGGTGACTATTTAGAATTCATGAAGTTATGCTTAATATTTCTTGGAAAAGTTCCTTCTCACGATGTTTCGTTTCGCATTCCTGGTGCCTATCATCACGCGAATTATGTGTCTTTATTTTATGAATTTGGTCTTAAGACTGTGCCAAATTATGGTCTTATTTTTTTCTTAAGAAAAAATTAAAATAAAATAAATTCTTTGTAAAAACACCTTTTAATTTTATTTATATATAACAACCTTTAGGTTTGTGGTGGGTCTTAAGACTAACTTTTACAATAATCTTACTTTGGTATTTATAGAAATTCTTAATTCTAGTTATGATGACATATGGTTTTACAATCTAGGTTATTTTAGTTTTTATTGTTATACATATGGTGGGTTTACAATTTGGGTTATCTTAGTTATGCTTACATATGGATTTACTTTAAGTGTTTTAAGTGTCTAAATGTATTTATGGTTTATTGCTTAGGTCTTGGTTTTTTCTTGGTGGTCTACAAAAATAACGACAGTATAAGTGACACCGTTGGTATTTTTGTGGATTTGTTTATTTTTTGTTAAATGATTTCCGGGTGGTTTTACTAAATGTTTTATATTGCTTAGGTCTTGGTTTTTTCTAGGTGGTCTACAAAAATAACGACAGTGTAAGTGACGCTGAAGGTATTTTTGTGGATTTGTTTATTTTTCGTTAAATGATTTCCGGGTGGTTTTACTAAATGTTTTATATTGCTTTTGTCATGTATTTCTGTACTATAATATTAATGTCGTTGTTGTCTGCGATGATATCTAGTTCGGGTTGCGTGGAGGGCGAGTACGTAACTCCTCCCCCTATTGATATGGGATTCTCCTGAATTCTGTTGATTTTTATATAGCCGTATATTATTATTATGCTTAGAATTTAAACTATGGCTATTAGACTTGTGTCTGAGATTATGTTTCTTATTTTAAGTTCTCGTATTTCTTTAATATTCTCTACTTCTTTTATGATTATTTCTTTGAATGATGGTTTGTCTGTGAAATTATAATTTACATTTGTTTTGTCTTCTTCGAATTTTTGTATATATATATTTTGTTTATTTGAAAATTGTTTATCTTGGATTAAGATTGTACAGTTTACGAACTCCAGGAGTGTATTATTAAGTATTGTATGGATTGTCTCTGTTTCGTTACATTTTGATGTGATTAGTAGTTCTCCTGGGTTTTGTATAAGCAATGTGCCGTCATTTATTACTTCTACTTTTGTAAAATGCTCGTTGAGCATTTTATTTTCTACAAAGGAGAATGTGTTATTTTGTATTTTAACAATCTTTTCTGATATTTCATCTATTTTTTGATGGTTTTCGTTTGTGATGGGTACAATTGTGTATTGTGTACATTCTATGCTGTTAGTTGGTAACTTAATTGCTAGTATTATTGAGTCGTTATACATCATGACTCCTATCCTACTTAATTTAATTTTTAGAAAGTCAATCTCATATTTATTGATTTCCTCTGCCGTTAGTATGGATGGGTGTAAGGTGTTGTATTTCGCTGAGGCTATGTTGTCTAATATTTCGTCAACTTTGTTCTCTAGGTATTGTAGTTTCAGTAATTGGTCGTGGTACGTTAGTCTACTGTAAATATCGTTAGTATGTGATTGTATATTATTTACGTAACTTGCTATTTTGTTTCTGTCGTCAAGTATTGTTTCTTTTAGTATTGAGATTGAGTTATTAAAGTTCGTATTTATTTCGATTTGTTGATTTATAGTATTTATTGTTTGTAGGTTGTTAATTCTGTTGTTATTGAGACGTTGTTCGATTTGTTGTCTATCGTCGTCGTTCATAGTTCCAAAGAGCCATTTTTGGGCGTCTCCCACTATATTCAGGATGCCTCGCTTTTGTCTCTTGTTATTGGGTGTTATAGACCTAATTTTTGCTTCTATTGTTTTTATTTGAGTTAGTAGATGTTGTTTTGTATCTAGTTTTATAGAGTTGGTAATATTCGCGGTCGTTGAGGTAGGAGTATATTCCCACTTTTCCTTTCGTTAATTCTCTGCGTAGGATATCGAGTGTATACCCTTTATCCATATCGTTTCTTTCTATGTAAATGATTTTGTTTCCAAAAATGGTTTTTATTGTTTCGTCCTTCTCTTTTATGAGAATTATCTGTGTTTTAAACCTATTGACGATCGTCTCTAGAATAGGTACATTGTAACCTAAGTCCTCTTCTTGGGAATGGACAGTCTGTGCTTCTAACGAGGCGTTGTCGTCTTCTTGCTCTTCTTGAATTTCCTGGGTTTCCTCAAGATATATTTCATCTTCCCAGTGATGTATTTCATCGTTTCTAATCCTGCTTAGGAAATCGGCTATATTGTTGGTTTTCCCCTTTAAATACTCGAGAGAGAATTTATATTCTCCTAGGCTTATAAGCCATCTTTGGAGTCTTGGATTTATATCCCTTCCCGAGTATTTCGTCATTAACCATTTGAGTGGTTGGTGGTCACTTTCCAGGTCAAATTCTCTACCGAATAGATATGGCCTAAAGTATTTAACCGCCCACACAATCGCTAATAGCTCCTTTTCTATCGTTCATAGTTGCACTCGTGTTTATTTAGGGTACGAGATGCATATGCGATAGGGTGTCCCTCTTGTGAGAGTACTGCTCCTATCGCGAAATTGCTTGCGTCGGTTGTGACTTTGAATTTTTTGCTAAAATTTGGGTACCTTAATATTGGTGAGTTTGTGACTAAATCTTTTAGTTTTTCGAATGCTACTAAATATGCAGGGTCGTTAATGTTGATTTTTTGATCCTTTTTTAGGTATTTTGACATTGGATAGGCGATTTTCGCGTAATCTTTTATAAATTTCCGGTAAAAGCCGGTCATCCCCAAGAGAGATTTTATCTGCTTTCCCGTAGTCGGTATTTTAAGTTTTCGAATAATTGAAACTTTATTGGGGTTTGGTCGAATACCTTGGGTCGTAAGGACGTGACCCAAGAATTGCGTTTCTTTCTTCAGAAAGTCGCATTTATCAACCTGAATTTTCAATTTTGCCTTCCTTAGGAGTTGAAATATTTCCCCCAAGGTGGTTATGTGTTCTTGTAGGGATGTGCTGAACACAAGGATGTCATCCATATAGATGACACATGTCTTGTTTATGTGGTCTCTAAGGACCTCGTTCATTAGCATTTGAAATGTAGAGGGGGCATTTTTTAGCCCAAATGGCATTCGAATGAACTCGTAATGTCCCCATGGTGTTGAGAAGGCTGTTTTCTTCCTGTCTTCTTCCCTGACCAGTATCTGGTGAAAGCCTTTTGCTAAGTCGAGAGTGGTAAAGTATTGTGATCTTCCTAGCTTATCTAATAATGAGTTTAAGTTGGGGATGGGATATTTGTCGTCTACCGTAAATTGATTGAGTTTACGATAATCGATGACGAGTCTATATTTTTTTTTGCCCGAATTATCCAATTTCTTTTCAACTATCCACAATGGGCTATTGTAGGGTGAGTTGCTTTTCTTTATTATGTTCTGTTCTAACATTTCTTTAATTTGTCGATTTATTTCTTCCTCGTGTATCTGTGGATACCTATATGTTTTTGAGTAAAGTGGTTTATCGATGGTTGTGTTTATTTCGTGGTGGATCTCATTCGTTGCCGATAGAGTATCACCTTCTTTAAAGAAAAGATCTTTGAATTTTGCAAGTAACCTTTTTGTCGTTTCACTTTCTTCAAAATTGAGGTGGTCGAGGTTGAAATCTGTACAATTTTCTTCTAATAGTTCTAATGTGGAAACGTTCTCGATTTCCGTTGGGTAATTGTATTCTTCGAAGTACACTTTTGTTCCCAACATATTAATAATTTTATTTTCGCAATCAATTGCTGCCTTTAATTTCGTAAGGAAATTTTGCCCTATTATGCCTGAAAAATGGGTGTTGGAAAAGTCTATTAATTTCCATTTTAAGGTCCCTAGGCACCTGAATTCTTTTGGGAATGGCGTGATGGTAGTGTATTTTACTTCATTTAAACCGTTAATAGTTCTACAGAATTGGGGTTTTTCCAATTCTGTTTTCGGGTATTGCTCCACTAGTATAGTAGTTTTTAATATGCTAGTTGTGGAGCCCGTATCGATTAGGCATCTTATTTTCTTTTTGCCTATTGTAAGAATTATTATGGGGAGTGTTGATCTAGAGGCTGCATTATAAAATTTACACTCTCTGTGTCAGATTCAACTTCTTGTATTGTATCCACTTCCATATATGTGGGGTGATTTGTCACGTTCGGTTGTTGCGCATCGACGCTCATATGTGACGTTTTTGTTTGTGCCGAATTATTTGTCTTATAATTCTGATAATTCCGTTTGTAGTATCCGGAGTGATTTTTATTATATTGTTGAGTTTGTTTATTATCGTTATATTGTGTTGGTTTATTAGTGTTGTTTTGTTGTGACCTATTATTATTGTACTGTGTTTGTTGTTTGTGTTGTGTTTGTTCTGTTTTATTGGTACTGTATTGTGTCTGTTGGTTTTTCTTCCTATGACGGTAGTGTATCGTCCTAGGGTCATCCAAAGCTCTAATTCTAGTGTAATTTGTTATAACTTCGTTTAGTGTACTATTTTGGTCGCTGTGTGATCGTAATGGTACATCTATCTTCTCAATTAAAATGTTAACTAGGTCTTTATCGACTCGATTTGGCTCATATATTTCTGGCCTCGTCTCGTCGTACATATATATCTTATTTAGCTCAGATTTGCTCTTTTCAAAATATGTAAATAATTCTCTAAGGTTACTCACTTTAACGTTTCTGCATCTGCTGAATATGTCTGAGTATGTTGTTCTTGGTCGGTGGTGATCTATCAATTTCGCCTTTATCTGGTCCCATGTTGCATCCGTTCCTAGTCATCTAATGTAGTCGCCTGCATCGCCGCTAATTTTCTCGTTCATGATTATGGCGGTTGCCAAATTTATCAGTTGCTGGTTTTCTTTAGGGCATAGTGCTAAGACTGCTTCTACTGATACTATGAAGGCTGTTGCATCGTGGTCCTTATCAAGGCTTCTCAATTGTCGGAATTGTGTTAACAGATCTTTTGGTGTTAACCATAGACCTTGTTGTGGTTGTGCTTGTGGTTGTTGCTGCTGCTGAAGTTGTTGAATTTGCTGAAGTTGCTGTTGTACTTGCTGTTGCTGGAGTTGTTCTTGCAATTGGTGAATTGCAGCCTCCTGTCTTCTTATAACTTCATTAAGTTCGTCTTCGTGGTTGACGTTACGATTTTCATTATATCGGTCTTGTAGCGACATTTTACTTTTTCCTTTTTCTCGTAGCTGGAAGCGTAATCTGATGTTGCTCAAGTAAGGTTTGGAAAGCACTAGTAATACGTTTTTTCTTCAAGTTTTCGCTGATTCCACGACCGGTTTCGGTAATGATATCTAAATTTAATTATCTTTATCACTGAAGGGTCCCTTGGGATTTGCAGTGAAAATTTTCTTTTTAAATTCTTCAGAATTTAAAGGCAGTTGTGTAGGTTTTTTTTTTCAAATTAAATTCTTTAGAATTTAATTTCCGCGACTGCGCCAATTATGTGTCTTTATTTTATGAATTTGGTCTTAAGACTGTGCCAAATTATGGTCTTATTTTTTTCTTAAGAAAAAATTAAAACAAAATAATTTCTTTGTAAAAACACCTTTTAATTTTATTTAAATATAACAACCTTTAGGTTTGTGGTGGGTCTTAAGACTAACTTTTACAATAATCTTACTTTGGTATTTATAGAAATTCTTAATTCTAGTTATGATGACATATGGTTTTACAATCTAGGTTATTTTAGTTTTTATTGTTATACATATGGTGGGTTTACAATTTGGGTTATCTTAGTTATGCTTACATATGGATTTACTTTAAGTGTTTTAAGTGTCTAAATGTATTTATGGTTTATTGCTTAGGTCTTGGTTTTTTCTTGGTGGTCTACAAAAATAACGACAGTATAAGTGACACCGTTGGTATTTTTGTGGATTTGTTTATTTTTTGTTAAATGATTTCCGGGTGGTTTTACTAAATGTTTTATATTGCTTAGGTCTTGGTTTTTTCTAGGTGGTCTACAAAAATAACGACAGTGTAAGTGACGCTGAATGTATTTTTGTGGATTTGTTTATTTTTCGTTAAATGATTTCCGGGTGGTTTTACTAAATGTTTTATATTGCTTTTGTCATGTATTTCTGTACTATAATATTAATGTCGTTGTTGTCTGCGATGATATCTAGTTCGGGTTGCGTGGAGGGCGAGTACGTAACTCGCGCGTTGGATGGCAAAAGCCATTTACTCTCTGAAAATGTTTATTTTTAGGAAACAGTTTCCTATGACTGAAGAGGAGTTCAGTTCACTAAAAGCTATTTGTGTGTTTATTGTTAACTTGTATGCGAAAATGTGGTTTCAAGCATCAAACGCTATTGCAGCTCCTAATAATGATTTTGAATTTGTTCAGAACGCCATTAAATACAGCCATATTGATCAAGGTGTATCAGAAAATGTACTAAGAAAATATTTACGTCACCTGTGGTATCTGAACCCGGAACAAGTCTGCTTTAGCTTATTTGACAATAATGTTTCTAATGAAATAAAAAGAAAAATGGCACAAAAGATTTTGTCATACAAGGATTTAGAAGAAGACGAACGCTCTGCAAGAATAACAAAGGTGCAAGTTTCTGAAAACCAGGCTGTAAAACTATTTCAAAATGCTTCTCTTGAGAAGTTTGTTTCGGATCAAAGTCTGGCTTTTTTCGAATATTTTAAAGTTAAAACTGATTTTTTAACAGAGGACCCAAGGGACTGGTTGAAAAATAAAGATTTTTTGAAACTTCAAAGTTTTGTAAGAGGTATGAAGGTAGTAAACGACACAGCTGAAAGAGGGGTGAAGCTAATTCAGGACTTTAATAGCACTCTTACAAAAGATGAGGAACAAAAACAATACATACTTCAGGTGGTATCGGAATGTCGTCGGCTGTACCCTGATACTTCCAAAAGTACCCCTAGTCTACCCTTGTCTGATAAGTAATATCGCAAATACTAATATTACCTAAATATATATTGGTTTATCTTTTTATACGACTATTAAGTATGAATTTGTATTTAAAGTAGTTTATTTTGAAATATGAATTCTGACACTTGTCATATCTTTTTGTTTAATATTGTAACAGTTCATGCAAAAAACCGAAAAAAGACATTACATAATAAAAATATTTTGTTAATTTCTTGTTTTTCTATGTACCTATATTATAATAAATCCAATGCGAAGTTATTCTGTTGTTTTTAATATTATTATGCTTGTGTTAACATAACACAACATATTTTTAAAGTTTTTTCAACTATGGGTCTTTTTGACACTAAGAGCATCTAAGGGTTAATTTATTTCAAAATTTATGTTAAATGATAAAAATACTGGTCTAAGCCAGGTTTGTAAAAAAAAAAAGAATTTAAATACTTTTTGTTCAAATATATATAAATTCTCGCAGTAACTTCTTTGACCTTAATGCGGCTCGGCAAGGGTTAACGTTGTTTAATATGTCCAAAACTTTTGACACAGAATCTTCAAATATTGTGTTATTATATTTTACATCGCGTTTATTAAAATTCAAAAGTAGCAAGAAAATCTTCAACGTTTTTTGTAAATTGAAATATATAAGTGTGGGGTCTCTTGGGGCTTCTGGTCCACATGGGTTAATGATGTCCAAAAATTTTTTTTTTTCAACCTTAAGTCATGGTGATAAACAAAAACAACAAACGGTACAAAAGTAACTAATTTTCTATTTTAAATATTTTATGACAACAAATAAGGCAAAAATTACCAAAAAACACAATTTCCTCGAAATTTGCAAAAATTAAATCGTTGCCCTACCCAAGTGTGCCAGGGGATATTTTTAAATTTTTTTATTTTCGATCTCTAACATGTTTTAAACAAGCCACTGGAGTCCAAATCTCAATTTTTGCGATTTTGTTGAAGAAATTTTTTTAAAATTTGAAATTGGAGATTTGAAAAACACCCCAAAAATTTTGTCCATCTTTGGCATCACATTAGGACAGGTTAACGCCATCCAAAAAAAAAAAAACTTCTTCTACATCTCACAAATTTGAGTCTCTTAAGTAAAAAAAATATATTTCAGTAATCAATTTAAAAAATTTTTAAAATGTGTGCTCGAATTTCTCGGTCAAGTAATAATTGCCACCTTAGTGGTCTGGGGTATTATTTATTACTGGGCTAGTTTTTAACCGATTTTGTGTTTTTATACCTCTTTGGAAACATAATTATATCTTCATTTCGATTAATTTACCTTCTTGAGTAAAAACTTTTACGACATTTAAAAATTTTTACAAAAACTAAAAAAAAGTGACTTTTTCGCCTTGTATTCCGTTTTCTAAACTTTAGGGCCGAATGGGGTTGGGAAGGCATAGTCCGATTGAGCTAAAACTTTTACAATAGCATTTTTACACTAAGTGACACAATCCTAGACCTGAGCACCTTCAAATTTCAAAAAAAAAAATTTGCCCATATACGCTAAAACCACTCTAATGTGCATATATGATGAACTCGGTAACTCTATTTTGTAAACACAACAAGAAGTTAATATGCCAAACTTATGGTCATATTTGTAAAAGAATTATGGAAAAACGTATGGTTTTGTTTTGGTTTTGTTTATTATTTTGTTATTTGGTTTTGTTTATTATTAAAAAAAAGTAATATATATTAGCTAAAAAAAAGTAATATAAAATGCATTGATGTTGATTTTGTAGTATTTTGGTGTTGTATTTTTTGTGTGTTATATTTACATATACATACATACATATATTAGATAATAAAATAATATACATATATTCTATATATGTATGTATATCCATAATAACCGCATGTTAGAAATAAATTGGTATAAAATTCTGCAATATTTTGTTTAAGGGAAAATACATTTCTTTTGCATTAACAAACAGAGTGTCACTTCATTTTGCGCAGTGTGGCTATGCCACATTAGATGGCGCCCCAATTTTTGTTCTAATAAGCTTTGCAATAGTTATCTCTATTTTAAAATGAATGTCAACAGTTCTACATAGTTATATCAAATTATTATTCTGCTTTACCTACAAAATATCTGATTGCAATCATATATAATTTTTAAAAATTATTTATAATTACTTAAGCATTATTTTTCATATAAATACCAAATTGCAGCTTTTAAATTTTCCATTCAAATTTAAGAAAATATCAATTCTAAAAACTGGAATTTAGATTTCCAATTATAAATTAGAAAATATCAATTGAATTTCAGAAAATCATATTAAAACGTCGGAAATAATAACTTGAAATTTAGAAGACATCAATTGAATTTTAAAATATAAATTTTATTCTTTAAACACAAATTGAAATTCAAAAAACACATTTAAAAATGTTTACATTTAAAAAAAATATTGCCGTTCAGGAGACATTAATAGCATTTCAGGATAAGAAAAAATTAATTTAAATTCAATGAAGTTTAGAAAACTTCAAATGATATTTAAGAATTGCGAACATAAAAATTGTTACATAAGAAAAGCGCAATTTGCTGAGAATGTTATTTGTATATTATTTTTCACAATTTTTGTGGATTAAAATTTGAAGTTTGTCAGAAAATAAAGATAACAAATTATCTTATTTTAAATTTTTGGGACATCTGGTTTTTTGCGTTTGGTATCCCTCATCCTTCATGATGACTTCAAAATTGGACTTCATGGAAGGCAAAGTAAAACCCAAAAAATTGAAGTTCGATAATAATTCCCAGGTAGTAGTATTTGGAGTCAATAAATGAAAATATATTTTATTAACATAATTTAATTCAAAATCAAAAGCTGGCATCACTGGGTTACATTTTGTATTGTATTGTGTTATTTTGTTTTACCACAAAATTTAATAGAGAAAACTCCCTTTTAATTGTAAAAAAAAAATTATTTTCCATATATGACAATATTTTAACAAAAAAATTTGGAGAGCTTTTTCGCAATGAAGGTTAGGGCGAGCTATTTAATTTGCAAAAACTTTAAACGAGAGGTTATATCATATAACCCGAAACGCATGCATATAGGTATATGCATGCCGATCAGCAACCACGATAACCAAAAAGCAAACACCGAAACGTGTTTTCTTTTATCCGAAATAATAGAAAAGACGAAAACGATCTTTCCTCGTTGGAGCGCGAATTACTAATGTGAGAAAGCTTTATAGACCAACTCTTGAAATAAACAAAAATCATCTGTTAACCGGATCAACCCAAAGAATTTGCTGAAATAATTTGGCATTAAGTTTAACAAATTGTTCACTTTTTCAAATATATTGTTTACATTTATTATCAATACTCAAACCGAGGTGGAGGGTATCAAAGCTTCGGCACAGCCGAATTTAACACTCTTACTTGTTTTAAATAAAATGCAAATGTTTACATTCATAAATTTCAACATGTATGTAAATACTCGTAACAATAGATGATTTCCAAAAATTTTAAATCTATTTCTGGTTTAGTAATTGTAGTATAAAAAGCTTTATCATGGTTGCAAAGTGGCATCATTTTTTTATTCACTAAAATATTTATCAAATACTAACGATGATTCGTTAATATTTACGACAATGGTTAATAAAAAAATATTTTTTATTTTAGTTTTTTAGTTTTTTAAAAAGAAACCTTTTTTTTTTGAAATAACTAGATATTAATTATAAATGAGCTAATTGTTTAAGAAAAATTACTTTTGTTAAAAAAGTAAATTTTTTCGTAATAGCTAGATATCAATTATAAATGAGCTAATTGTTTCAAGATTTTAAGAAAATTTTGATAACTTTTTCTACGCTCTCGATGTTATAAGAACTATAAAATTGTGTTTTATAGAAAAATTTCCATATTAGTAGTCACTTGAAAGTACCTAAAATTTTCTTAATGCATATTTTTTTTTTAATAATTTATCATGCATTGATGAATTTAAGATATTTGTTTTATAGAAAAACTATCAGGTTAGAAACAGTAAGCATTTGAAATACTTTTCCTACTGAATACGATTAATTGTTTTAGTATCATAAATAAAAGTATCAGTATCTATACAATTATATTAACGTTGGTTTGATATTTAGGTTTCATCTAGTCATAACGAAAATCGTACATTTTCCATTTTGACACTTCTAAAACTGAAAAAATCAATATAAATAGGCTTGTTATACTCACTTTACGCTCTAGTCATTTCATTAGCTATAATTTCATTATGAATTTTCAACAAACTATGAAAATTAGGTTTAGTTATAAGAGCTCTAGCTCCCAACCTCATACCTCTATTCTCCCATGCATACACTATTTTAATATCTTTTCTTTTATCAACATTTTCCATAGTCTTACCATTTACATCATTATTGAATAATTTGAAAATATATTATTTAAATGAATTGTTCGCTTGCATCCTATAATGATGATTTGCATCAATATACTTCTTTAACCGGTCCGACTGATTAGATTGAAAAATTCTATTAATTTTCTCCAAAATAAGAGCATGTTTAATACATTGTTTAAGATTTCTGTAGTGTATCACACTAGGGTGACAGCGGTTTTAATGAAAAAAAATGTTTGGTCGAATTTTGAGGTGTGTGGATCGGCTTATTGTGACACTGAATCTAAAACTTTAGTGCGCAAAATTTGAGCCAAATCGGATAATGCTTTCTGGACGCGCATTGAGTTCAAAGTTCAAAAATGCATTTATATGTAAAAATTATAAAAAAAAATAATTTTTCAAAAATATTTTGATTAAATTAAATTTAAATTAAATTAATTAATAAGCTGTAATCTAGAGTAAATCATCTTTCTAAAAAAACAAAAAATCTATTATCGGTTGAAAAACAGCCAAGTTATATCAAGTTCCCTAGGCAATAAATGCTCTGCAGACCACTTAATAAGAGAATCGAGCTCACACTTTTAAAGACATTGAAATAATTTACAACAACATCATTTTTGCATTCTCCTGATCCCAAAATGATCTTCTGTAAAGTATTTTGCATGTCGTCTATTGTTATGCCATTCTAAATTAATGTCAAAACGGTACGTATTTTTTAGCACTATTAAAAAATCTCCAATTTTACTTATCAAAAATTTTGTTCAAGAAATTTACCGAAATCAAGTATTGGACGTAAAGGACTTATTAACAAAATATATGTGATTAAAAATCCAAATATTATAGGTATCCTGCTTTTAATTTGGCGAGGGCAGCGTTTTTATTTTAGTGGATTTGATCATCTTTTTGGTGTTTTCATATATCATATATTTTTTGTCAAAATATTATACTACTTGATATAAGTTCTCAATCTTGTAAACTAAGATTATATTGAGACACTATAGACTGTCCCTCTTTAAGGTCAAAAGTCAAATTTAAGTTGATTTAAATTTTTTTGAAACAAAATATCGAAATCTATATCTATAAAAGAGTTGCGTGAGTGACTGACTGACTGACTGACTGACTGAATCATTCATCATCGCCCAGCCCAAACCTCTGAACCTATAAACTTGAAATTTGGCATGTAAGTTCCTTTTACAGAGTGTAGATCCACTAAGAGGGCATTTTTGGAAATTCGAATTTTTAGGGGGAAAAAGGGTAAAAACGGCCGAAAAATGGAATTTTTAAAAAATCTTTAAAAAAGGTCCCAGGAATATCAAATTTTGAACGTAGGTTCCTCTTACAACGCAGACTCGAATCAAAATATGTATTTTTGGAAAATCGCATTTAAAGGGGGTAAAAAGGGATAAAAACGGCACAAAAAGGGACATTTTTAAACATGGTCCCAGGAATATGAAATTTGGAATGTAGGTTCCTTTCAGGACGTACACTCGAACTTAAATATAAATTTTTAGAAATTCGCACTTTAAGGGGGGGTAAAAAGGGGTAAAAGCGTCCCAAAAGGGAATATATTTAAAAATGTTCCCAGGAATATGACATTTGGAATGTGGGGTCCATTTGGGAGGCAGGTTCGAACCGAAATAGGCATTCTTAGAAATTCGCGCTTTAAGGAGCTAAAAAGGGGGGAAAATAAAAGGGAAAAAAATTTACATTTGGTATCTTCTAAACAAATGAATCTAGGAATATGAAATAGAGTATGTGGATTCCACATACTTCAGATGCGATAAAATCTTTTGGAATTCGGATTTTAAGGGGGGTAAAAATGGTCAAAAAAGAGGAAATGGTACCTTTTTGTAGCTTCTTAATATATTAATCTGTATACATGAATTTTGTCACACAGACTCCACCGAATACATGGGCATCAGTCAGGGATAAATTAATTGGTAATTCTAATAAGTGTACATTTGGTATCTTCTAAACAATCGAATATAGAATGAGGTTCGTGAATTCCACTGGAGATAGAAACACCCGATGAGAGGGAAACTTCTGGAAATTCTTAACATATTAGTCTATATTTATGAATTTTGGTATACAGACTCCACTGAATACGTGGGCATCAGTCAATGATGAATTTATCGTTAATTCTAACGTGTGGGGGAAGAAAAACGGCCAGAGATTTAAAAATTATATATTGTATTATATATTATATTAAAGTGTACCTTTTTGTATCCTAAGTAATTTGGGAATACGAAATTTGATATATAGATTCCACCAGAGACACATACATCGGAGAAGAATAAACTTTGTTTAAAGTCGATCCCTTGGGGGGTAAGAACGGCCAAAAATGCGAAAACTGCTACTTTTCAACTGGTAAATTTTCCTTTGAAAGTACATTTTCTTAAGAAATCAAGAAAGAAAATGATAGTTGGTCTAGACCGATACCCTGTAACATGCGTTTAGAGAATTGGTCTTAGGTCCAACTAATTGGGCTTAAAAAAGCATAAACCAAATCTACGTCGAAAATTGGACCAATCCTGAACATTTATGGTAAAGTCACTTATATTTTGAAACAACATGTACAAACCGAGAAAAAGCTGTGCAATATTTTTGTTTTAAATAAGTTTAAGTGAATTGTCTTATAGGGTTTATTTTTGCTCTACGGATTAATGGATGTAATAAACATACACAAACCCAATTCGACTGAGATCTATTTGGTAATTTGGATCTTATGGCAAGTTAAGTCTAAACATGCACCCATTTTCACCAATTTCAATAGCGTTTGTCCTATGGCTTGTGTTACTTCTTTCCAAACTAAGCCATCGATATTACAAATTATATTATTTTTGAATAATTTTCGAACCTATAATGAATAAAAAAGTGGTACTTAAATAGAGTAGGTCGCAATACATTGGAAATTTTTACAAAATTCAAAATTTGCCAATTTTGTTTTTTAATAATTACGCTTAGTGATAAAATTATGTATTTCTTTTACGAAACTACTATTGGGTGTATTCTATATTGGAAGACAACATATTTGTTACAAAAAATACAACTAAAATAAATAGATAAACGAAAATAAATATGTTTTTTAAGTGATGCCAAAACAGTGAAAACTTTTAAATTTCTTTACCAGAGTTGATTAAAATAATAAAAACTAGAAGAACCAGTGAAAAAAAGTTTTAATAATTTTAACCGTTATTTAAATATTTATAGATTCTGATGTTTTCTTTCAATTATTATAAAATAATGGCAAGAATAAAGTTTAATGAAGAGTTAAAATCTAGAATAATAGATGATTTTAGTGATGGCCGCAGACAAAAGAATATTTGTGAGAAATATTCTATTAATCTTGCGAATAGTGTTGACCAAAAAATTATATATTTAAATGGACCCAAAACGTTTAAACACTTCGGGAGTTTTACTAAAATAAATTGATACAATCGTTCGGTATAGAAATCATCCACCCCCCAAGATCATGCCCATCATTTTATTCCACAGTGTTATTGTATAGTAAAGGTTTCCATTGTTTTGTCAACAGCATATTTCTTCTTTGTTAAATAAATAAAACGTACAAATGTTTAAACTAACAAAAGATTCCATCCAAGTCGTCAAATATATATTTTGTTAAAAGTTTCCATCGTATTGTCACTCACACTATATTTCTTAATGTTTTTAAATACTATTATGGCTTAAATAATTAATATAATAATTACGCCAACAACGTAGCGGGTATACTGCTAGTAATATATATTTGTGGAATCATTTCGGTAAAACTTGTTGATAATATATAAATTATTCTAAAAAATATTATTCGGGACTTATTTTCTAAAATTAATCCGTGGGGTACTTTTGATGTCAAAATTACTATATAAAATATATGTGTGAATAAACTTGTTCTCGATTTTTTTTTAAGTTAAGCCTTAAGTACTTACGGGTCAATATCAGTCTATTATAAAAAACTAAAAATCTTAACTAAAATATAAGGGTACTAGAGGGTTAGTTATAAATAATATTATGCTAAACTTGTATTTTTGTGCCATTTGTTCATTTTTTTTTTTTTTTTCATTTAACAGGTGTTACAAAATTATAGGCAACAGTATTCGAAAAATGCAAATTTATAATCCCTACAAAAAGATTAAGATTTAATAGATTATTTTTTTTTTAATCAATTAATTTATTTTCGAAATAAAAAAGTTTTAAAATTTTTCATATACGATTCGCGTGTCCCAAAATGTGTCCTAGTTTTAATTTTTTTTTCAGAATTATATAAAGGTATAATATTATACAAATTTGTTTATACTATATTAAATATAAAAACTAATTAATCTACATATTTTCATAAAATAAGGAATAAATTTGAGAAATTTTATGAATACATTAAATTTGTTTTATTTATAAAAAAATTCTGATGAACAAAATATTTATAGATTTTCATAAAGTCAATTTTACAAAAAAGAGTACCCCACGGGTTAATGTCAGAAACTAAGTCCAGAATATTTAGAATAATTAAAATACTTTTAACACGTTTTATCGAAATCCTTCAATAAATATACATTATTTCAATATTTTGTTTTGAAAAAATATAAATCTCCTTAAATTTGATATTTGACCTTAAAGAGGGACAGTTTATAGTGTTTCAATATAATCTTAATTTACAAGATTGAGAACTTATATGAAGTAGTATAATATTTTGACAAAAAATATATGATATATGAAAACACCAAAAAGATGTAGCCTAAAAGTTGAAAAGGTATGAAAAATCACATTTTTGTTCAAATCCGCTGAAATAAAAACGCTGCCCTTGCCAAGTTAAGAACAGGATCCCTACAATATGTGGCAGTTTCGATCACATATATTTTGGTAATAAGATCTTAAAGTCCAATCGTTGATTTCGGAAAATTTATTGAACAAAATTTTTGAAAAAGAAAAATTGGAGATTTTGAAATAATGCTAAAAAATACGTACCAATAGACGAGATGCATAATACTTTACATAAGATCATTTTGAGATCACAAGAATTCAAAAATGTTATTGTTGTAAATTATTTTAATGTCTTTAAATATATGAGGTCGATTTTCTTAATCAAGTGGGCCGCAGCGCATTTATTGCTTGGGTAACTTGATATAACTTGGATGTTTTTCAACCGATAATAGATTTTGTTGTTTTATTAGAAAGATAATTTACTCAGATGATAGTTTATTAATTCATTTAATTGAAACGCAATTATTAATATCAAAATTTTTGTGAAAAATTATTTTTTTTTGATAATTTTTACATATAAATATATATTTTTGACTTTGAACTCAATGCGCGTCCAGAAGGCATTATCCGGTTTGGCTAAAATTTTGCGCACTAAGGTTTTATATCCAGTGTCACAATAATCTGGTCCGCGTATCTTCAAATTCCGAAACAAAATGGCTGTCACCCTAGTATCACATAGCATGTTTTATAATTCAAGTATGTTATTAATTGGATCTGTTTCATGCTTTTATGTTTTCATTTTTTTTCTACACAAAATGGTAAGTCATTGTGATGGTCGTGTATTGTTGGTGGGTATTTTAAATCTACTTCCAATATATAGCCTAAGGGTGAATCATCATCTTTATCATTAACATTAAAATCTTCAATGTTTTCAACCCCTTCAAAGTTTTTATATGGTAGATATTGTGACATGGTATAACCATATAAATTCTTAACATCTCTAATATTCTAATTTTATATGAAAATTTTAAAATGTTTGTTGTTGTTTTTCATTGACATATTCAAACAAACAAACTTTAACAATATAAATTAAAAAATAAAACAATATTTGCTAATATTGTAAAAATTACATTTTACCATCGGCAAAACGAATATTTTCTCGAATGAAGCTAAAAATTCAATTACGCAAAATTTTATTTACAAGTAGTATTTTTTACTGAAATATTTCTCTTTTGTTTCAACAATTTTTGGAAATGTCAATGATTTCCTACAAAAATTCATTTTGTAAACAAACATTTTAATTTTTAAAAAAATATCATAAATAACCAAAATTAAGATATTTTGTATTAAAGATGCGGGTTATAATTTTCTCATAAAAAATTATCGAAATAATCACAACTAAATGGATTTAATTTCATACGTGAAAAAATAACTATACCAAACAAAGAATTTATTAAACTTTCGTCAATATGAAGAAATTTAACTTATACTATTACAAAATATAGAATAAAAAATGGAATTAAAGAATTTTTCATTCAGAATTATTTAATAAGGCAATATATTTCTTTTCTGAAATCATTAGTGACAAAAATTTAAATATAATAACGCACACCATAAATCGTATACTAATTGTTTTTTGTTTAAAATTCAAATCACTATTTATTTGTTTATACACATTTTGATTAAAGTATATCTATATATTTAAATTTTTTATAAAAACAATAAATAAATCGATTTTAATTTCATTTGTGAAGAGCAAAATTGTATAAAATAATTTCATAAGAATTTTGCTAATATGAAAAAATGGAGTAAGTTTTCAATATTTCATTAAATTATTACAGACATATGTTAAAATTTTAATAAAATTTAATTAATTTTGTAGATATTTTGTAGGAAAATTGTTACAATCTGGATAGAAAAATGCCAATATTAAATTAAGTTATAAAATTTTCGTTGTTTCTAATATGGCGTTCACACTTAAGTGTTTAGCGAAGTGTTTAGTGTTTATGCGATAAACAAGTCAAATTGAGATGTTTACTCATACATTTTTTCGTTTGGCTAAACATCTCAATTGAGATGTTTAAATCTTAAACACCTCAAAAACCGAAAATATGACAGAGTTCTATTTAACTTTGCGCATGTTCAGTGCAATATTTCTCATTTTTGCCAAGTTGGCATCCTTGTTTTTTAACGTTACTATTAAAGTGGAATTACAATCAAAAAAATACAATACAAATTACAATACAAAAATTAAAATAACGCATCTATATTGATAATTTCATCATTAATATAATTTAAGTAGTTGGCCGCCAATTTAATAATATTATTTTTATCAATTTTCAAAATTTTATAACTTTTCAATTGTTTTTTATTTTTGAAACAGCTGTTCAATCTGCTGAAATGTTTAACTTAAACACAGTAAATCAAGTGTGAACGACTGTGTTTTTTTTTTTTTGCAAAACATGAGCTAAAACACCTCAAAATATCGAAGTGTGAACACCATATAAGCGTGCTAAACACCATTTAAGATTGATAATTTGTAAACTTTGCGTATGAGTGTTCAGTAAGACACAACATGATATTGAAGGGAATACACAACTTCCTTAAATTATTCTCTAATATTGTTTGGAATAATAATTGGACGAATTTTTATTCAACGTCCCTAATTTTGTACATTTAATCAAAATAAACTCAAAGTATAAAACTAAAAAACTAAAAATTAAAAGTTGTTTTTGTTTGTAGACCAATATAATAATTTTTTTGTATTTTTTGTAAGCTGTTTGATTGTAATTAAATTCAATCGCATCCTCACTATGCTAAACTTTTGTCTCAAAAACAATAATTACTTCAAAGAAAAAGAACAAATATATTTACAGTCGATTTAAAAATCGCCCAAGTGACAAAGAAAATCGTATTCTAGGGATCAAAATAAGAAACTTTGCCCGAGGAAGCATACCTCTAAAACGAATTCTGATGTCCCGACTTTTGACCCGTCTGTCTGTCTGTCTCACTTTGACCCATTTAGAGTGCCCCAATCCAGTCCAAATGTATGATCGACCTCTAACTTGGGGGGGCTGACCCACCCATGCCAGTGGCACACCCCCGGAACCCCCTGGGGGTTCCCCATACAACCATTTAAAAAAATCACCATTTTTTGTTTAGAATTGCGCTGACTATGATTTAATATTAAAATTAACACTCATACGTATACGTATCTTCTACTCTGCTAAAAATTAATAATCATGCGCTTTGACTATGTTATAATATTCAAAAAGATCGATCGGATGAGGATAAATAACTTTTAGATCACTCCGTGACTATGCGTGACGCTGCGTGACTACTCCAAAATTAATCTGTAGTCACAACAAGGCTATGGGCCAAGTTTCAGATCAATTGCATGAGGGGAATGGGCTTGCCCCATGGCAAGCAGACAGACAAGTCAAAAGTCGGGGCAACAGAATTCGTTTTAGGGGTTCCTTGGGCAAAGTTTCTCATTTTGATCCTTAGAATATGATTTTCCTTGTCACTTGTGCGATTTTTACCTCCCTACAAATCGACCCGCCCTAATATGGCATGCCCTTGGGAAACCCGCTCTCCCCAACAAAAAACATTAAAATTCCATTTATAACAAAATACCTTTTTGCCATTATAAAAACACCTGACCAAAACAAAATTCTCGAAGAACTTAATAGTTAACACACAAGAATAAAATTCGCTTTAGAAATAGAAGAAGAGGGACAAATAAACTTTTTAATCACAAAAATCCATAGAACCAACTGGAAATTCATGATTGATTGGCACACAAAACCATACTCATCAGGTAGGCTAATTAACTTTCACTCGAACCACCTCCGCTACCAAGTTATGAACACCGCGAAAAACCTAATAACTAGACAAAGTTTTAAAAATTTGCGACCAAAAATTCCACAAAACTAACCCTAAGACGAAATTGCTTCCCAAATAACATAATTAAAACATTAACATATACAACAATAAGACCAACAAATAGAAACCAACCACAAGAAACCGATGAAAAAACACATATTATAGCAGCATCGCCTACATAAAAAATCTCACTGACAAGCGAATTCTTCACGCAAGCTTTGGACAAACGACAAACATAGCACTGAAACCACATAGAACAACAAATACAATGCAATGGAAACGAAAACGACAATGCAATGGAAGGGACAAAAAAAAACGACAATTAGAAACAAGGTTTAAAGAACATGCAAAAATAATAGAACAAAAGAAGCCAACACAGCTTTGGCCAACACTTGATAGACAAAAACGACACAGCTGACCTAACAACAACAAAAATATTAGATAAAGAAAACAAACAAAACAAACGATTGACTTTAGAATGCCTATACATCAAAATGCGCAAAAACAAAACAGTAAACAAAAAAGAAGACTTTGACAATATAAGCGCGGCATACAACGCCTTATTAGAACAACAGAAAACGTAGTAAAACAGTTTAAGGTAAATTATCTTTATATGTATAATTATTCTAAGTGTTTCACTAATTGCTTCTTTGTTTATAAAAATTAGCTCTGAAAATGTCTGCAAGTGTCTGACGAAAAGTTGGCGAAAAATACAAAAACTGTGTTTTTAAAACAGCTTTCAAAAAATACAAAAAAAAAAAAAAATGAGAAACTAGAAACAAAAATTAAAATTAATAAATTTAATATTAAAGATTGAAAAATGAAAATTGAAAATTAAAAACTAATAATTGAAAATTGAAAACTAAAAATTAAAATTGAAAATCGAAAATTTAAAATTAAAAATTAAAAAATTAAAATTAAAAACTAGAAACTAAAAAATTAAAGTTAAAAATTGAAAATCGAAAATTAAAAATTAAAAATATAAAAAATAAAAATTGAAAATCGAAAATTAAAAATTAAAAATTGCAAATCGGAAATTAAAAATTAAAAAAATAAAAATTAAAAATTTCAAATCGAAATTTATAAAAATTAAAAAACTAAAATTAAAAATATTTTTTTATTAACCATTGTCGTAAATATTAAAGAATCATCCATAGTCCTTGATAAGTATTTTAGTGAATAATAAAATGATGCCGCTTTGCACAAATAGTTTTAACTTTTTTGAAATCATATGCCGTTTTCTTCTCTGACAAAAAATTTCGCCATTTTTTTGCCCTTTTTTCGAGAAGTGTATTTTTTTACATATTCTGAATTAAGAGCAACCTTATATTATACATCAATCGAAAGGTCTTAAAGTCGAGCCCTCGTAAATAACAAAAAATTACAGCCATTGACTTCTTTTAGGTCATAGTGTGAGAATATTTCCCCATTGTTCCCCTTTTTTGAATATTTTCGCCCTATGACTTCCAAGAGGATAATAATCAAAATTTTTTTGCATTTATGAACACAGTACTTTGAGACCTTTCGATTGACATATAATATAAGGTTGCTCTTAATTCAGAATATATAAAAAAATACACATTTCCAAAAAAGGGCAAAAAAAGGGCGACATTTTTTGTCAGAAAAGAAAACGGCAATAGATTTGTATTGCTGTTTAAATACATACATATCAAAATTTATGAATGGAAACATTGCATTTTATTTCAAAAAATATGTAGTATTACCTGTGTAACGGAAACAGATATACAGATTTATATAAATAACGGATGTATTTTAGACAAATGTATACAAGTAAATTCAAAAGTATTTTTTACAGGAATATTTCTGTTTTGTTTCTAAATTTGTTGAAATGTAATTCATTTCCTTGAAAAATTCAATTGCTAAACAAATATTTTTATTTATGTTATATATGTTGTAATTCTGCGAATTGTTGAAGTCATTACAGTTGTGTGTATATTAATACTGCACGTGTCACATTGGCCTAAACAAGTTTTACCACATATTTTTTATCATTAAAATTAAATATTAAAAACTAAAAATTAATAAAAATATAAAATAAAAAAATAAAAATAAAAGATAAATATTAAAAATTAAAAACGAAAAACGAAAAAAGAAAAATGGAACATGAAAAATGAAAAATGGAAAATGGAAACTGAAAAAGTAAAAATGGAAAATGAAAAATTAAAAATGAAAATTGGAAAATGGAATATGAAAAATTAAAATTAAAAATTAAAAATAAAAAATGGAAAATAGAAAATTAAAAATGAAAAATGGAAAATCGAAAATGGAAAATGAAAAATGTAAAATGAAAAATGAAAAATTAAAAATGTAAAATTAAAAATGAAAAATGGGAAATGAAAAATTGAATATGGAAAATGAAAAATTAAAAATGAAAAATTGAAAATTAAAAATTAAAAATTAAAATTTAAAAATTAAAAATTAAAAATTAAAAATTAAAAATTAAAAATTAAAAATTAAAAATTAAAAATTAAAAATTAAAAATTAAAAATTAAAAATTAAAAATTAAAAATTAAAAATTAAAAATTAAAAATTAAAAATTAAAAATTAAAAATTAAAAATTAAAAATTAAAAATTAATAATTAATAATTAAAAATTTAAACTTAAAAATAAAAAATTAAAAATTAAAAATTAAAAATTAAAAATTAAAAATTAAAAATTAAAAATTAAAAATTAAAAATTAAAAATTAAAAATTAAAAATTAAAAATTAAAAATTAAAAATTAAAAATTAAAAATTAAAAATAAAAAATTAAAATTAAAAATTAAAAATTAAAAACGAAAAATGAAAAATGAAAAATGAAAATTTAAAATTGAAAAATGAATAGTGGAAAATGAAAAATGAAAAATGGAAAATGAAAATCGGAAAATGGATAATGAAAAATGGAAAATGAAAAATGAAAAATGAAAAACGAAAAACGAAATATGAAAAATGGAAAATAAAAAATTAAAAATTAAAAATTAAAAATTAAAAATTAAAAATTAAAAATTAAAAATTAAAAATTAAAAATTAAA
>CAVMKG010000860.1:12500-30523 GCA_963682025.1 Cordilura impudica | reverse complement strand
GTTCTAGATCTTTCATTTTGACCTCTGCTATACCACAAGGTAGTATCCTGGGTCCCTTACTTTTTAATATATGATATTAATCACTGTTTTCAAAATTTTCAAACCAATTTCAACAGTTAGAGATATTTCTGATCTTCAGGATGACTTAAATACGGTTATTTTATGGTCTGATTGTAATGGCCTTCCTGTTAATATTGGAAAATGCTTTCATATGTTGTTTCATAGATATAGATGTCCACATATTCTTCATCCTCAATATATAATGAAGCATCATGTTTTATCATCTGTATATGAGATTTTAGACTTAGGTGTAATTTTTGATCCTAAGCTATCATTTGGTAGTCACTTCAATTTTGTGATACCAAAATCATATTCAATGTTTGGTTTTATTCGTCGAAACTCAGATAATGTCCTTGACCATTACACTAAGAAAGCATTATTTACTTCTTTTGTTAGATCAAAGTTAGAATACGCTTCATTTATTTGGAGTCCTGATGCAGCTATTCACATAAATCGTTTTGGGAAAATTCAAGTTAAATTTATAAAGTATGCGCTTTCATTTTTAAATTTTAAATAATGTTAAGTTCTTTTAATTAATATATATTTTCACGTTTTCTTGCTACTCTGTAAGGATAATATTGTATCCAAAGACCGAAAAAAAATAAATTAATAAATACATTAATGCGACGCTTTTTCCAAAAGATTGAATGTTTTTGGACCAATTGAAATTTGACATGTTGTATGCTAACATGTGTTTTAAACTGTGGATCAGCCTATCCTTTTGAAATTTCAATTAAAAATTAAAAATTAAAAATTAAAAATAAAAATTAAAAATTAAAAATTAAAAATTAAAAATTAAAAATTAAAAATTAAAAATTAAAAATTAAAAATTAAAAATTAAAAATTAAAAATTAAAATTAAAAATTAAAAATTAAAAATTAAAAATTAAAAATTAAAATAAAATTAAAAATTAAAAATTAAAGATTAAAAATTAAAAAATTAAAAATTAAAAATTAAAAATTAAAAATTAAAAATCAAAAATTAAAAATTAAAAATTAAAAATTAAAAATTAAAAATTAAAAATTAAAAAGTAAAAATTAAAAATTAAAAATTAAAAATTAAAAATTAAAAATTAAAAATTAAAAATTAAAAATTAAAAATTAAAAATTAAAAATTAAAAATTAAAAATTAAAAAATAAAAATTAAAAATAAAAAATTAAAAATTAAAATTAAAAATTAAAAATTAAAAATTAAAAATTAAAAATTAAAAATTAAAAATTAAAAATTAAAAATTAAAAATTAAAAATTAAAAATTAAAAATTAAAAATTAAAAATTAAAAATTAAAAATTAAAAATTAAAAATTAAAAATTAAAAATTAAAAATTAAAAATTAAAAATTAAAAATTAAAAATTAAAAATTAAAAAGTGAAAATTAAAAATTAAAAATTAAAAATTAAAAATTAAAAATTAAAAATTAAAAATTAAAAATTTAAAATAAAAATTAAAAATTAAAAATTAAAAATTAAAAATTAAAAATTAAAAATTAAAAATTAAAAATTAAAATTAAAAATTAAAAATTAAAAATTAAAAATAAAAAATTAAAAACTAAAAATTAAAAATTTAAAATTTAAAATTAAAAATTTAAAATTTAAAATTAAAAATTAAAAATATAAAAATTAAAAATTAAAAATTAAAAATTAAAAATTAAAAATTAAAAATTTAAAAATTAAAAATTAAAAATTAAAAATTAAAAATTAAAAATTAAAAATTAAAAATTAAAAATTAAAAATTAAAAATTAAAAATTAAAAATTAAAAATTAAAAATTAAAAATTAAAAATTAAAAATTAAAAATTAAAAATAATTAAAAATTAAAAATTAAAAATTAAAAATTAAAAATTAAAAATTAAAAATTAAAAATTAAAAATTAAAAATTAAAAATTAAAAATTAAAAATTAAAAATTAAAAATTAAAAATTAAAAATTAAAAATTAAAAATTAAAAATTAAAAATTAAAAATTAAAAATTAAAAATTAAAAATTAAAAATTAAAAATAAAAAATTAAAAACTAAAAATTAAAAATTTAAAATTTAAAATTAAAAATTTAAAATTTAAAATTAAAAATTAAAAATTAAAAATTAAAAATTAAAAATTAAAAATTAAAAATTAAAAATTAAAAATTAAAAATTAAAAATTAAAAATTAAAAATTAAAAATTAAAAATTAAAAATTAAAAATTAAAAATTAAAAATTAAAAATTAAAAATTAAAAATTAAAAAATAAAAATTAAAAATTAAAATTTAAAAATTAAAAATTAAAAATTAAAAATTAAAAATTAAAAACTAAAAATTAAAAATTAAAAATTAAAAATTAAAAATTAAAAATTAAAAATTAAAAATTAAAAATTAAAAATTAAAAATTAAAAATTAAAAATTAAAAATTAAAAATTAAAAATTAAAAATTAAAAATTAAAAATTAAAAATTAAAAATTAAAAATTAAAAATTAAAAATTAAAAATTAAAAATTAAAAATTAAAAATTAAAAATTAAAAATTAAAAATTAAAAATTAAAAATTAAAAATTAAAAATTAAAAATTAAAAATTAAAAATTAAAAATTAAAAATTAAAAATTAAAAATTAAAAATTAAAAATTAAAAATTAAAAATTAAAAATTAAAAATTAAAAATTAAAAACTAAAAATTAAAAATTTAGGATTAAAAATTAAGAATTAAAAATTAAAAATCAAAAATTAAAAGTAAAAATAAAATTAAAAATTTACAATTAAAAATTAAAAGTAAAAATTAAAATTAAAAATTTACAATTAAAAATTAAAAATTAAAAATTAAAAACTAAAAATTAAAAATTAAAATTAAAAATTAAAAATTAAAAATTTAAAATTAAAAATTAAAATTAAAAATTAAAAATTAAAAATTAATAATTAAAAATTTAAAATTAAAAATTAAAAATTAAAAATTAAAAATTAAAGGGAAATAGACCTACATTCGTTACAAGGGTAAGATAGGAGGTCTTAGACATTACCTTATCAGACCATAAGATAATTGAAATAGAGGGCTTAAGTATTCAGGCAACTTCCTACAGAAATCCCAGAAAAACAAATTGGG
Organism: Cordilura impudica; assembly: GCA_963682025.1. Lineage (NCBI taxonomy): Eukaryota > Metazoa > Arthropoda > Insecta > Diptera > Scathophagidae > Cordilura > Cordilura impudica. Next base: position 27,406 of record CAVMKG010000860.1, on the reverse strand, counting down.
AGAAGTTTAATGAAATCCTAGGCCACAATCTACAAGGCATAACATTGAGCAAACGCATACGGAATAAGTATGAGCTCGATGACAGTGTGACCCAACTGAAAGGGGCCCTGCTGGATGCCTACTTTTGTAGCTGCCCCGAGAAACCGAGGGGCAAGGAGAAAGACGCAGTTTGGTGGAACGATAATCTCTCCACACTCAGAACCGAAGTTCATAGGCTCAGCAATAGTGCAAAGCGAAACGGGCAGTGAGAGTTTTATAGGACCAAACTAACTAAATATAACAAAGAAATAAGGAAAGCTAAAAGAACTAGCTTTAGGAAATTCTGTGAAAATATGGAATCTCTTCCAGGACCGGCAAGGCTATACAGAACATTTGCGAAATGCGGTCCGGAACTAACAACGTCACTTAGGAAAGAAGACGGTAGTTACACGAAAAATTGCCGAGAAAGGGCAGAGTTGTTATTAAAGACACACTTTCCAGGAAGTGTGGCAGTAGAAAACGAACGGTCAAGTAACAGTCCAAGAAACCCTAGTCAGGAAAATAGGCAAATTGCAATCGAAATTTGTTCAAGGGAGAGACTAGAATGGGCTTTAGGCACGTTTGAACCCTACAAGTCCCCCGGAACGGATGATATTTTTCGTGCCTTATTACAAAAGGGCCTAAAGGAAATTTTACCATTTTTAATAAATATCGGGCATAGTAGCTTGGCCTTGGGGTATATACCAGAGGCATAGAGGTGGGCGAAAGTGGTGTTCATACCCAAAGTGGGGAAGGAAGACACTGCACATCCAAAATCCTTCAGATCAATAAGCCTAACATTTTTCATGTTGAAGACACTTGAAAAATCAGTGGACAACTATCTTAGATATGGGATATTACAACAGATGCCTTTGCATCCAAACCAGCATGCGTATAGACCGGGCAGATCAACAGAGACCGCTCTTACCAACCTAGTGGGAACTATTCAAAAATCACTAGATGAGAAGGAAATAGTCATTTGTGCCTTCCTAGGTATAGAAAGAGCCTTTAATAACACTTCACATGATGTAATAGAAAGTGCATTAAACCGAAGAGGAGTAGATTTAGTGACATCAAGACGTATGGTAGAAGTTCTCAACACAAGATCAGCAGAAACATCAGCAGAAGGGGAAACCATAGCCTTAAACACAACCAGAGGATGTCCACAGGGAGGGGTTCTTTCGCCTCTAATGTGGAGTCCGGTTGTTGACGAACTACTAATGGAACTGTCGGGGGCAGGTATAGAATGTCAAGGCTACGCGGACGATATAGTCATAATAGCAAGAGGAAAGATGGTCCATCCTATCGTGACCTATGGAGCTATTGCGTGGGCCAAAAGGACAGAGTTAAAATCAACTCAAATGGACTTAAGTAGGATACAAAGACTGGGATAACGGCATCACTTGAAGTACTCTTGGATCAAAGCCCACTACATATAGTGGTGCAAAAGAAAGCCCTGGCAACTGCAATCAGGATAAAGGGGGGATAAACCTATAACCAGGCTTTCTGAAGGGCAATGGAACCGAATAAGTCAAGTTAAAGGTTACTCCCTCCTAGATTGTCCAATTTCTGAGAAGAAATACGATTTCAAGAAAAACTTTGTCACAAAACTTAGTAATAAAAAGGAATGGAGTACTTTGAGTACAGCATATTCTCTAAACGGAGATACGATCAAATGGTACACGGACGGATCAAAGACCGGAAATGGAACAGGGGCTGGAGTCGGGCCTAAAACCAAATACTTCGAATCAATGGGAATACACACGAGTATTTTCCAGGTGGAAATTTATGCCATCGATAGATGTGCACAGATTGACTTAAATAGAAAGTACAAAAGACGGGACATAACCATATTATCAGATAGTAAAGCTGCTATTCGAGAACTAGGCTCCTATGTAGTAAATTTTCAGTTAGTATGGGACTGTCTGCAAAGACTGAATGAGCAAGGCAGACACAAATAAGTCAGCCGGGGCATATTGGGATCCAAGGAAATGAACAAGCAAATGAGCTTGCCAGAAAGGGAACTTCCACAAAGCTAATGGGGCCGGAACCGTTCTGTGGAATAGGAAAAGGAGTATGGGAAGGCGTACTTAGAGAATATGAGAATCATATCAGACAGGAGCTTTTCTCGAGCCATCTAGGCTTAAGGCAATCTTGTTAGGCAACTGCAACAGTAAAAGATTTGAGTCATGTATCGGACTTTCAAAGAACGGACTGAGAATACTAACCGGGATTTTAACTGTAGGCTCAGGGAGCATCTGAGCAAGTTAGGAATTGAAGCGAACCCCATGTGCAAATTCTGCGATGAGAATCAGAATCGGCGGAGCATATACTGGGGGATTATGGAGCTTTAATGCATAAAAGGAAAAAGCACCTGTGTTCTTTCCAAATACCAGGGAGCGAAATAAAATCAATGGAACCAAACAACATCCTCGAATTTCTGAGTGCTTCAGAGTTGGGTGAGACTTTATAGGGACAAATATCAGCATAGGGCAGTACAATAGATCATTTGGTCGCGGTAATTTCGTCATCTCTTTTATACAATACAATACAGTACTATTTTCGTTTGGATGTTTTGAATAAGAGAGTAATGAAGAAGTATTGAAATAGATGTTTGATTTGATATTGAGATTTTTTTTCTTTAGTTTGTAGTTCTGGTTTAGGGTTTGTTGTTTTTGCTGTTGAAGCTTTAGATAAAGAGCTCTGAATTGGAGAGTAGTTTGAGTTAGATTTTTCGGCTTCTGTTGTTAAAATAATTGTTTTTTGTTGAGAGAGTTGAGATGTGGGTGTAGAGTTTATTTTGTTCACATGATTTTGAGTTTTATTTGATTCTGTTGTTTCGGAATTTTTTGTTGTTTCTTTATTGTGTATTTGTTTTGTAGAATTGTTATTATTTTTTGCCATATTTGCATATGATATATTTTGTTGATTTGGGTACCATTGATTGTAATTTCTTTTTGCTTCTCCGATACTACATTTATTTTGTGTTTTTATTTTGAGAGTCTCTTTTAGTTGTGTATATTTTGGACAATTGAAAGATGAATCGGGGCGATCGCCAAGGCAATTAGCACACATAACACGAGTACATATTAGTGGAGGGTGTGTAGGGAAACTACAGTTGTCACATGTTTTATTGTTTTTACATCTATTGAGAGTATGACCTAAAAGTTGGCAATTTTTGCATCGCATTGGATTGGGAAAGTATTCTCGGACTCGTACAGAGTGCCAAGCAATCGTAATTTCAGATGGAATTTTGTATAAATTGAATGAGATTAGTATTTTACCGGTAGGAACTTTTTTGTTTCCTTCTTGTCTGGTGAATTTGTAGATTTCAGTTACACCTTGATCTTTGAGATATTCTAAAATTTTTTTTATCATTGGTTTTAATTAGATTACGATCATAAATTGTACCTTTACAGGTATTTAGTTATTTGTGTAATGAGATTTCTACATCGCAGAGGCTTCCAAAATTTTTTGTACTTACGAATTTCTCAGCAATTTTTTGTGTTTTAGCTAAGACTAAAATGCCGCCATCGCCTAATAAACTTATGCAGGAGTATTCTTTGCTTATGCCTTGAATAACTTTTCAATGGCAAATAAACTGAAGCCGGTTGCAGGTTTCTTTTCATTAGCTGATTTTATGATTACATATTTGGGGTCATTCCCCATATTCTGTTGATAAAGTGTGGGAAATATTTCAATATTAGAGTTCGATTTTCTTTTTTTAGTAGGTTTTTTCCTGTCTCATCTAGAAGACTTAACCTATTCCCCGTAGGGAATGGGTCGTCCACATCCATCTTTATCAATTTTAATTATTTTCTGAAACTTTTGTGGTTTTGTAAATTATGTGGGAAGTTAAGGATGTGTGTATATGACTACAAAAAAAGAATTGCTAATTGCGTAAGTAAAAGAGTAAAGGAGATTATCGAACAGACACTTGTGTACATGACGGTTGTAAGTCGACGACTGTGTCTACCCATAACAATGACCCTTTGTTGAGAATAGCTCCACCCAAACGACGCATAACATTAAAATAACATTTCTTGTTTCTTAGCTTGTCAGAAGGAATTCATAAAGCACTACTATATTCGGACCGAGATTTTCGAACGACTTTGGTGTAATTATTTCGGTATTGGTTCACATTTTCCATAATTTTTCCTTAATTGTCCCATTATTTCTGCGTCGTTGGAATAGATATGGGCATCACAACCCATAACAATATGATTTTTGTTCTTGTAGTCAGAAACAATTGTTTCAGAGATATTGCAAATATAATATTGCGAAAGTTTTTGAGCATATTGTGTACAGAAAACTTTTTTATCATTTAAAGCGTTACATTTGAGTATCTCAGCATGGATTTGTGTCTGGGAGATCAACTACCACCAACCTAGCTGTTTTCACAAATTTGTGTATATCTGATTTTGGAGAAGGTGTTCAAGCTGATTCAGTTTATATGGATTTTGCGAAAGCATTTGATCGTGTTCCACATGAACTTCTTTTACTAAAGTTTTCAAGGATTGGTTTCAATTCGGGAATGCTTAGTTGGTTTCGTAATTATTTAACTGGCCATCTCTCTACGGTTTCAATAGATGGGATCTGTTCTAGATCTTTAATTTTGACCTCTGCTATACCACAAGGTAGTATCCTGGGTCCCTTACTTTTTAATATATGATATTAATCACTGTTTTCAAAATTTTCAAACCAATTTCAACAGTTAGAGATATTTCTGATCTTCAGGATGACTTAAATACGGTTATTTTATGGTCTGATTGTAATGGCCTTCCTTTTAATATTGGAAAATGCTTTCATATGTTGTTTCATAGATATAGATGTCCACATATTCTTCATCCTCAATATATAATGAAGCATCATGTTTTATCATCTGTATATGAGATTTTAGACTTAGGTGTAATTTTTGATCCTAAGCTATCATTTGGTAGTCACTTCAATTTTGTGATACCAAAATCATATTCAATGTTTGGTTTTATTCGTCGAAACTCAGATAATGTCCTTGACCATTACACTAAGAAAGCATTATTTACTTCTTTTGTTAGATCAAAGTTAGAATACGCTTCATTTATTTGGAGTCCTGATGCAGCTATTCACATAAATCGTTTTGGGAAAATTGAAGTTAAATTTATAAAGTATGCGCTTTCATTTTTAAATTTTAAATAATGTTAAGTTCTTTTAATTAATATATATTTTCACGTTTTCTTGCTACTCTGTAAGGATAATATTGTATCCAAAGACCGAAAAAAAAAATAAATTAATAAATACATTAATGCGACGCTTTTTCCAAAAGATTGAATGTTTTTGGACCAATTGAAATTTGACATGTTGTATGCTAACATGTGTTTTAAACTGTGGATCAGCCTATCCTTTTGAAATTTCAACAGCATAAGAAATATGTCTAATTGACAGTCAGCACAAAATCTTTAATTTGATTTCCATGTGGTTCATAAGTTGATGAACAGGCTGATCTTTGTCTTCAACTTTGCCTTTGTAAAAATGCAAACATTTTTGTTTAGAAATAACCAAGTCACAGAAAGTCTTTGACACCATCTCTAATGTTTCCACAGCTGAAATTTCAATCCGCAAAAAAAGTTATTTTAACATATTTCTTCATCAAAATAAGACATTGTTAAAACCGCCAAATTCACATTAAGCTGGTTACATAAGCAAGCGTCACAATTGAACTATAAAATTGATATTAAATTTGCTTCAGATGTCGAAATTTAAATTTAAAGTCAACTTTTCACAGTATTATATTTATTTCTATGCTGCTAAAAATATGATTCTGTTCAATTAATTTTGGAAAAACTTTTTTGGAAATATAAATTTTTATTTGTTTGTTTTAAGTAATTTCATATTATCGATTGAGGACAGGATGTACAATCTTTCTAGCAACACTCTTGCCAAGTCAGAGTGAAGGTTATGGGACTGGTTTACTATTTTGATAAAAAAAAATGTTTAGAAATAGTCTTGTCATATACTCATCCAGACCTATAAACTCCTCTGGTTATTTCTCAAGTAAAAAGCAGTGTTATTAAAAATAGGTTTACCTTCTCTGCAAAACGTGCAAACTTCCCCTCTTCAGTTATATAGTCACTGGCGCACCGTTTTAAGTGACTTATTAAATACTTTCGAATAGTTTTTATGGTAGGTAAAACAATACTACAGGTCAAAGACAGAAGTGCCCAATGACGGAGATTTACTCTGGAATTCGGATCGGGATGATCAGTTGTTTGCTTTATTAGTTGTAAATATAACTCGTTAATTAGTGACTCTTTTCTCATACACTTATCCATTATAGATTGCACAATTGTTACATGTTCATCTTCTGCTCTTTGTATTGTATCACCTATTAAATAGTAATTGTTTCAAAATTCGATACAAAATTATTTCAAATGTAAAACATTTTGCTTACCTGATGATCCTAACCCTGAATATGTTAAAACAGCTTGAAAAACTTGCATCATTACTGTTTCTTCTTGATCTGTTTGTTTACTTAAGCTTTGCATTATTTGTTGTCTACAAAATGCCCAATACGAGTGCGGAAATCCTTTATATGTTTCACCGTGTTCTTGTACACTATTTCCTTGTTCTGCTCTTAATTTCTCAAGACGATGTTTTGACAACCTTCTTAAAGTATTTCGAAAAAAACCACCACCAGTTTCTTGTGGCTTACGTAGTATTTCGAGATCGATAAGTTGCCTTCGACATAAAACAACATTTTGGTAGAGCCGAGCACGGTCTTCATTTGTAATACTCTTGTTTTTCTTTGGAATTTCAAAACTATTTAACATCCAGTTCGAGAGAGGGGGATAGTAGGAAACTATGAGAGATCCAATTTCATTCTTCTGTGTGGTTTCAAAAACAAAACATCTTTGAGCTTCTAAAGAAACACGGGCATCTTTGGCAGTATGTTTCGTAACATCAACATTCTGGCGGTTAAGAGTAATTGTAATGAAACAATCACTTGGATCTAACATAATTGACTCGATATCAGAGTATTTGAATTGATACAACACTAATTTATCATCTGGCTGTATAAACATGATACCTTCATAGCTTATACCAAAAATTATATTATTTCCATGTCTCCAAAAACCTTTATATATAACATTAAACATAGTGGTTCCATACAATGGATATTGCATTACACAACTTAAATACAAAACTTTGGCTGTTAAGTCGTTTCTTGATGCGCCGTATTGCCTATGAGCCTGGGCCAATATTGGAATCCAAAATTCTTGTTCTCTTGTTTTTGATATTCTTTCAGGAAGAAAATTGCTTATATCCGTATAATACTCAGGTTTCGGTGGATTTGATGGATCTCCTAGTGCTACTTGAGCTTGGAGTCCAGCAAGTTGAAGTGCTACTTTTTCACTTACAGGGAATTCGTCACACTGAAAGTTAAAATATATATATGTATATATCTATGTTAAATATAAACATGTAAGAAAGTTAGAGTCGGGTTAAAATACAACCGCTAAATTGACTCAGAAATTGATTTTTAGTTGATCGGTATATTAGAACGTAGGCCGATATAAAGTATTTTTGGTAGTTACACATCACCACAAACTTATTTCATGACCACATAGGGCATAAAAATCAAACAATTATTGAAGAAATTTTACCATAAACCTGTTATTATCCGATCTACCGGAGATTGCTGCCCGGGCTGTTCAGGCTACGCGGTTAGTGATCCGGTACGGATTACCAACGTTTTTATGTTTGAGCTCGTAAAAGTACTATACATAAATATTCTCATGAAATCTCACAAAGATACAAAAAATAACCAATCAAATATGGTCTGCAAAAGCAATTTTCCGGTTCATTATAAGCTATACAAAAGTATTAAACAGTTTTGCAACCACTTAACTCGTTCCTTTTCTATAATTTCTTTTTTTTATCATAATATGTGTGTATGCTTAATTTTAAAATTTCGTAATTTTTTAACCCGTAAATCCATCATGTTACCAATCCACTTCAACCTGTTTTTTAAATAACAAAATGTTTTGAAAGATCAACAAACTGAAAAAAATCGCGATTATTCGGAATTTTTTGGGTCCGACTAATTAAATCTCTAAATGAATCCATATAGTATACGTGTGCGAAATGATATGAAACTTAGAAGACCGATATATAAATGCATATTTATGTATATTTTTTTAAAGTAATCGAAATTAATAATACTTTTCAAATAATATTATATTCATGTTTTTTCCAAAATTATTGGAATTGCATACTTTATTTAAAAAAATTAATATATTTTGTATATTTTAAAATCAAATCACAATATCTTTAAATACTAAGTATGCTTCTTTTTTAAGTCAGAAAAAGTAAAAAATATTATAATTTGTACGCAACTGCGCCAATATATGAAAAACTTTGATGCGTACATGGCAAGTTGTTTATATTTCTATAGAGTATTGCTAATAGTTAACTCTTAGGTAGGCAAGTGGGTAGAATTATTGCCTACAAAATCATTTTGGTTTAGTTTCCAATTTGCTTAAAATTAAGAAAAATTTACAAAATAAAAGTTTTTAAAAACGTGTACAATGTGCTGTGCTATGAAAATATTGACTTTATATAATAGGTGAATACAAAAATTTCTAGCAATAATGTTGGCACTTTCCTCCTGGAGGATAAACGGATGTATATGGTAAAATGGCTAAGCGATCCCTAGTAAGCCTCCCTGAGTAACTCTTAGGCAGCATAGGGTAAAGTGTTCCCATGACCCATAGTAAATCATTTAAAGCCGACTCGTAGATAACATTTTGTAATCCATATTTTAACTTTACAATAGGCCTCCTTGTGGTGTCCTCTGGGGACCACTTTGCTTAATATGCTTTTATGCAAAGTGGAAGTGAATTCGAGCGGCCTCGAAATTTCCAGTCAGCGAAAAGGTGTATTAGGGGAATAACGTATTCAATTGAATATGCCGTATCTCTACACCCAATGGTAGCGCACTCAGGCATGCTCCCTTTTGGAGTACAGCGGGAACCCAACTTCATAGCACGGTCATGTCTCTGCAAATGCTGTTGGTTAAATGCGAGTGAAAGCGGAGAGATAGTTCACTCTCTTAAAACAAAACCCCAATCTAAGGTGGAACAGCGTATGCCGAGAGATGCATGGCTGGAGGATGGTCCAGTCTTTAATACGCGGACTTGGGGAACCGGATTAAACCCTATTTCAGATACAGCCTTACTGCACTGACAGGGCTAGACGTGGTGGACGAAACTTTCCCTGACTACTCGTGGGACCAAAAACAAGAAAATAAACATACCAAAACAAAATATAACAAAAAACATAAATAAAAGCATGTAGGATGAAAGTACTTCAAAACCGAAGGATGTCAATCTTAATAATAACCCTGGAAAGGAGGATGAACATGCCTCAACTTCTAGAAACGCAAGAAGTGCAAGTGAAGAAATCACTAGAAAAATTGAAAAATTAAACTGACAACAAACAAAGATTAAGTGGTGCTGCTAGGAAAAGGATGAATTTCCTTATTCGGCAAGGACGTGATAGAGATCAAGAAAAAGAAAAAATAGCAGATCGCAAGAGGCAGAGATCCTCAGAGAGGACACCTCCTGAAGCGGCACTAAAAAAGCGCCAGAGGGAAGAACCGACGAAGGACAAACCCATGGCCAAATCCATCCAAAAGCAAAAAGTCCAGAATAAGCCTTTCTTTAAAGAGGTGCTCACTGGACAAAAAACTGCTGTACTAGCAAAGGACTTCCCCAACACTATCTTCACAACAAAACAAATGGACGAAGTCCAAAACGGCATCATGGATAAAGTACTAGAGGAGATTGAGATCACACCTCAATTCCTAAATAGTACTTATAAGGCAGGTTTCTTAATCCTACACTGTAAAAACAACGACACAGCTGAGTGGATAAAAAATCTTATTCCAGGCCTCAAACCTTGGGCAACAGCAGTTTTGTGGGCAACGGAGGAAACGAAAGTTCCTCACCCTAAAGTTGCTGTTGGTTATTTCCCCAACGCTGCTAATATGGAAACAGAAAGGATCCTATCCTCTATTCAAAAGCAGAACGATGGGCTCACGTTGGAGGCATAGAGGTTGCTTCGAAGGTCGAACAAGGGAACTAACTCTACATTGGTAGTATCCATTGACCAAATCTCAGTGGCAAAATTGGAGGTGAATAAGGGTCAAACCTCAAGGAAGCCGGAGATAAAGATGAGGAAATGGAAGCCTCCGAGACTAAAGAAGATTGACCAGTTGAAGGTGATAAGTTGCCAGTAAAACCAGCCACTTCTGTATCAACAACACCAACAACAACAACAACAACAACAACAACAAATATGTCACAATGAAGTGTGTTCATGCAAACCTTCAACACGCTAAGGCGGCATCGGCAGAAATTAGCAGATGGTTTGCCAAATCACCTACAATATTGGCCTGATCCAAGAGCCCCGTATTAGGTCGGGTAAGATATATGGGCTTAACATTAAGAAATGTAAGTTAATCTATGATATGAACTCAGAAAAGCCGAGGGCCGCCATAGTATTGGACGAAAACATTAACTCTCTTTTAATTTCAGAATTCACGGATGGTGACATGGTGACCATCATGACAGAGGCGGGACAAATGAGAGTACGCACGTAGGTAGTATTATCCTCTGCCTACTTCCCGGGAGATAAGCCAGATGCACCAACGATAAGAATGAAGGCGCTAGTGGAGTATTGCAGAAGTAGCAACAGGAGCCTGATAATTGGTTGCGATGCAAACGCCCACAACAAGGTAATGGAGTAGCTCGGACACACTTTTAGATTTTATCTTAACAAAAAATATAGCGATAGCGAACAGGGGCAAGGATCCCACTTTCCAAAATGCGATCAGGCAGGAGGTTATTGACCTAACTCTGACTACATACAATATAGAGGACGTGATCACGAACTGGAGAGTTTCAAATGAATCCTCGTTTTCGGACCATAAACATATTCTCTTTGAGATAAAGTCTAGGTTAGTACAAAAAAATTTGGTATAGATCCCCGAATGCCACAGACTGGGACAGGTATAAATCTGAACTTGAGGCAAAGTTAGGATCTTCTAGGTTACCAATAAGAACAAAAATAGATCTCGACACTCACTGTAAAACTAAACAATAATGGTTTTACCAATGTGGGTTATGCGGATGACATCACAGTGTTTATATTGGGGAACAAATTCAAGAAGCATTAAGGCTTACATGGGAATGGGGCGAAGACGAGGGACTTTCCATAAATCACAATGAAACCACAAATATCCCGTTCACTAGAAGAAGGAATCTTTATATTCCATCACTTCATATAAGGAACACGGAGGTCCAACTCAAGGAGGAGGTAAAATATCTGGGTATATTACTTGATAGAACACTCACCTGGAATCGATAACGAATAAGGCTATAAAGTCAATATGGGCCAGCAAACAACTTCTAGGCAGATCGTGGGGTCGAAACCCTAAAATGTCATTGTGGATATATAGACAAATAATCCTTCCGGGTATTTTATATGGCCCAGTTATATGGTGGCAGAAGACAAACCAGACTAGAGCACGTTAAAAATTATCCAAAATACAGAGATTAGCATGTTTGAACATCACGGGAGCAATGAAAACAACTCCTACGGCAGCTATGGAGGTTATCCTAAATCTCACACCGCTACACTTATCGATCCAAGAAGTAGCCTGTAAACAAGCTATTGATCTTAACAGACTATACAAATTCAAGGAAGGCGATCATATCGGACACCTGAAGATCCTTGATAAAGCCAAAAGCATCAAAGATATCACTTTATGTAGTGATCAGATAGATCCAGTTTTGGAACTTAAAAAGAACTACACTGTTCATATCCCGAGCAGATTCGAGTGGGAATCTAACCCTACATGGCGGCATGAAGATGTCCAGAAGTGGTACACTGACGGATCCAAAACAACAGAAGGAGTAGGAGCGGGGGTTTACGGACCAAGGTGCAAACTCCTTATCCCCCTATATAATGAATCCACAATATTTACAGCGGAAATATACGCACTAAATGCTGCTACTGCTAAACTATTGGAAAAAAACCTGACAAGGACCAAGATAAATCTAATGTCAGATCGCCAGGCTGTTCTAAAAGCACTGGACATATCGGTATACCACCATAAATCCATACTCGAAAGCCATAGAGCCCTAAATAAACCAGCTGAACTTAATAAAGTAACGCTTATATGGGTACCAGGTCACAAAGGGTATGAAGGAAATGAAAAGGCCCATGAACAGGCAAGATGAGGACGGAAAGACCATTTATTGGTCGAAACCCCCAATTCGGATTCACCAGAAAAGACATAACCGAGAAAATCGACAGATGGATTAAAGACGAATCAGTGGAGTATTGGAACGGACAATTACTACTTCAACACTCAAAAAAATTCTTGCATCGAACCGAAAAAAGGAGCAGAGATGCTCTAATATTGAACAAATCCAATCTAAGACTCCTATGTGGGGCACTCACAGGACATTATGCGTGCAACTACATCCTATACAAAATGCATTTGGCTGAAAATGAAACGTGCAGATACTGCCTGGAGGATGATGACACCATGGAGCATATACTGGCAGTGTCCAGCGTTTGCATATCTAAGGCACAAAGTAGGGTGTATAACACTCAACCCGACAACATCGTAAATCTTAAATCGTTCCTCAAAGCTCTTTCAAATATATATATATATTTATTTAATTTTATTATATAGTTATTTATTTATCTATAATATTAATAGGCTAGGCGATTTCTTGTTACCGATATTTTGTTCTACAGTTTTGTACCGATTTTGACCAAACGTATATTGTTTGAAATGTATTTCTTTTTTGATATTCACCAGATTTACAGATTTTTTCATTTTTCCTTTATTTTATTACTAACACATACATAAAATTATATATGTACTATGTGTGTATTTATTAAATTTGTTAATGTGCTTGTTAATGAGTTTATCTTCATTCACAATAATAATAAACCAAAAAAGTGTTGGCTTGTGAATTGGCTAAGTTGAGAAATAACGTCGCCTCGAAATTGCACTCGAATTTCGAGTGCTGGAATCTGCTAGTATATATAAATTTACTACAGTACAAACATCAGCTGTAAAGAAATATATAGCACACATTAATGATACATTTATAAGATTGTATGGATATATAATACTAACAATATCAATAATGATTATAGAAATATATAAAACTAATAATAATAATATTAATAATATTAGTAATGGAATTCTTCCGTCTTGAGGTCATAAAATTGATAATAAAATAAACCGTAAATTTGTTTAATTTTTATTACTAATTTTTATATATATTATTATGCTCAATATTTCGATCGAATTCTTCGATCATCATCAGGGGATCTATTATAAATTGTATAAAAAACAAATTATAACACATTTTAGTTACCTAAATAATAATTACAAAACATTTAAAAATATTTAAAAAACAACAAAAATTCACAACACAAAATCACAATATTTACATACATTTTAAATAACTAATAATCCGTGATTAAACTAATCATACGAGTTGTTGTCACCTACTGTTTTGTTTTGATCTATATTGTATGCCAATAAATTTGTGCGTATTTGTCTATGTCTGTTTTATAATTTAACCTTTTCTCTATTTTTATATTAATTATGTGTAGCATCTTTTGAGTATATCACTTCTTATAATTGTTCTCTTCTACTAATATGTCAATATTTTCGAAATTAGGTTTATGACCAGTCAGCGTACGGTGGACTGCTGAAGCTGTTTTTTGTAAAATTGGTTTGTGAATTGCTTTTTGATCTGATTTATGAGATGCCAGTCTGGATTTCAGTTTCGTTTTGGTCGTGCCAACATACACCTTCGGGCATATATTGGACTCATCTCCATTACAACTATTTTATAAACTAAGTTAGATTTATCACAATTTTCCAATTTGGATTTGGTTTTACTAAATAGTTTTTTAAGTGTATTGTCTGTCTTAAATGCTGATTCAAATTTTTCTTTTTTATAAATATTTGTATTCTTGAGTCTTTCCGATAAGCCTGGTATATACGTCATTGATTTATATATATTCGGTGATTATTGATTCTACATTTTTCTTTTTGTTTTTCGCGTATCTTATTAAATCGTTAATGGTTTTAAGAGGAAAGTCATTCTTCTTTAATATATTTCGTATTTTGTCCATGTTTCTTACATGAAATTCTTCGTCGCTAATTATTAACACTCTATTGATCAAACTTACAGCCGTGTTGATAATCGTTCTCCTTGGTTGTTTAGAGTAAAAATATTTATGATGAACCACATAGACTTGACAAAAAAGATCAAACTAATCACTAATTATAATAATAATAATAATAATAATAATAATAATAATAATAATAATAATAATAATAATAATAATAATAATAATAATAATAATAATAATAATAATAATAATAATATAATAATAATAATAATAATAATAATAATAATAATAATAATAATAATAATAATAATAATAATAATAATAATAATAATAATAATAATAATAATAATAATAATAATAATAATAATAATAATAATAATAATAATAATAATAATAATAATAATAATAATAATAATAATAATAATAATAATAATAATAATAATAATAATAATAATAATAATAATAATAATAATAATAATAATAATAATAATAATAATAATAATAATAATAATAATAATAATAATAATAATAATAATAATAATAATAATAATAATAATAATAATAATAATAATAATAATAATAATAATAATATAATAATAATAATAATAATAATTATATAATAATAATAATAATAATAATAATAATAATAATAATAATAATAATAATAATAATAATAATAA
>CAVMKG010000860.1:0-7500 GCA_963682025.1 Cordilura impudica | reverse complement strand
AATAATAATAATAATAATAATAAAATAATAATAATAATAATAATAATAATAATAATAATAATAATAATAATAATAATAATAATAATAATAATAATAATAATAATAATATATAATAATAATAATAATAATAATAATAATAATAATAATAATAATAATAATAATAATAATAATAATAATAATAATAATAATAATAATAATAATAATAATAATAATAATAATAATAATAATAATAATAATAAAATAATAATAATAATAATAATAATAATAATAATAATAATAATAAATAATAATAATAATAATAATAATAATAATAATAATAATAATAATAATAATAATAATAATAATAATAATAATAATAATAATAATAATAATATAATAATAATAATAATAATAATAATAATAATAATAATAATAATAATAATAATAATAATAATAATAATAATAATAATAATAATAATAATAATAATAATAATAATAATAATAATAATAATAATAATAAATAATAATAATAATAATAATAATAATAATAATAATAATAATAATAATAATAATAATAATAATAATAATAATAATAATAATAATAATAATAATAATAATAATAATAATAATAATAATAATAATAATAATAATAATAATAATAATAATAATAATAATAATAATAATAATAATAATAATAATAATAATAATAATAATAATAATAATAATAATAATAATAATAATAATAATAATAATAATAATAATAATAATAATAATAATAATAATAATAATAATAATAATAATAATAATAATAATAATAATAAAATAATAATAATAATAATAATAATAATAATAATAATAATAATAATAATAATAATAATAATAATAATAATAATAATAATAATAATAATAATAATAATAATAATATAATAATAATAATAATAATAATAATAATAATAATAATAATAATAATAATAATAATAATAATAATAATAATAATAATATAATAATAATAATAATAATAATAATAATAATAATAATAATAATAATAATAATAATTAATAATAATAATAATAATAATAATAATAATAATAATAATAATAATAATAATAATAATAATAATAATAATAATAATAATAATAATAATAATAATAATAATAATAATAATAATAATAATAATAATAATAATAATAAAATAATAATAATAATAATAATAATAATAATAATAATAATAATAATAATAATAATAATAATAATAATAATAATAATAATAATAATAATAATAATAATAATAATAATAATAATAATAATAATAATAATAATAATAATAATAATAATAATAATAATAATAATAATAATAATAATAATAATAATAATAATAATAATAATAATAATAATAATAATAATAATAATAATAATAATAATAATAATAATAATAATAATAATAATAATAATAATAATAATAATAATAATAATAATAATAATAATAATAATAATAATAATAATAATAATAATAATAATAATAATAATAATAATAATAATAATAATAATAATAATAATAATAATAATAATAATAATAATAATAATAATAATAATAATAATAATAATAATAATAATAATAATAATAATAATAAAATAATAATAATAATAATAATAATAATAATAATAATAATAATAATAATAATAATAATAATAAAATAATAATAATAATAATAATAATAATAATAATAATAATAATAATAATAATAATAATAATAATAATAATAATAATAATAATAATAATAATAATAATAATAATAATAATAATAATAATAATAATAATAATAATAATAATAATAATAA
This sequence comes from Cordilura impudica, assembly GCA_963682025.1. Classification (NCBI taxonomy): domain Eukaryota; kingdom Metazoa; phylum Arthropoda; class Insecta; order Diptera; family Scathophagidae; genus Cordilura; species Cordilura impudica. The sequence goes on along the minus strand of CAVMKG010000860.1, from coordinate 5,682 downwards.
TAATAATAATAATAATAATAATAATAATAATAATAATAATAATAATAATAATAATAAAATAATAATAATAATAATAATAATAATAATAATAATAATAATAATAATAATAATAATAATAATAATAATAATAATAATAATAATAATAATAATAATAATAATAATAAAATAATAATAATAATAATAATAATAATAATAATAATAATAATAATAATAATAATAATAATAATAATAATAATAAATAATAATAATAATAATAATAATAATAATAATAATAATAATAATAATAATAATAATAATAATAATAATAATAATAATAATAATAATAATAATAATATAATAATAATAATAATAATAATAATAATAAAATAATAATAATAATAATAATAATAATAATAATAATAATAATAATAATAATAATAATAATAATAATAATAATAATAATAATAATAAATAATAATAATAATAATAATAATAATAATAATAATAATAATAATAATAATAATAATAATAATAATAATAATAATAATAATAATAATAATAATAATAATAATAATAATAATAATAATAATAATAATAATAATAATAATAATAATAATAATAATAATAATAATAATAATAATAATAATAATAATAATAATAATAATAATAATAATAATAATAATAATAATAATAATAATAATAATAATAATAATAATAATAATAATAATAATAATAATAATAATAATAATAATAATAATAATAATAATAATAATAATAATAATAATAATAATAATATAATAATAATAATAATAATATAATAATAATAATAATAATAATAATAATAATAATAATAATAATAATAATAATAATAATAATAATAATAATAATAATAATAATAATAATAATAATAATAATAAATAATAATAATAATAATAATAATAATAATAATAATAATAATAATAATAATAATATAATAATAATAATAATAATAATAATAATAATAATAATAATAATAATAATAATAATAATAATAATAATAATAATAATAATAATAATAATAATAATAATAATAATAATAATAATAAATAATAATAATAATAATAATAATAATAATAATAATAATAATAATAATAATAATAATAATAATAATAATAATAATAATAATAATAATAATAATAATAATAATAATAATAATAATAATAATAATAATAATAATAATAATAATAATAATAATAATAATAATAATAATAATAATAATAATAATAATAATAATAATAATAATAATAATAATAATAATAATAATAATAATAATAATAATAATAATAATAATAATAATAATAATAATAATAATAATAATAATAATAATAATAATAATAATAATAATAATAATAATAATAATAATAATAATAATAATAATAATAATAATAATAATAATAATATTAATAATAATAATAATAATAATAATAATAATAATAATAATAATAAATAATAATAATAATAATAATAATAATAATAATAATAATAATAATAATAATAATAATAATAATAATAATAATAATAATAATAATAATAATAATAATAATAATAATAATAATAATAATAATAATAATAATAAATAATAATAATAATAATAATAATAATAATAATAATAATAATAATAATAATAATAATAATAATAATAATAATAATAATAATAATAATAATAATAATAATAATAATAATAATAATAATAATAATAATAATAATAATAATAATAATAATAATAATAATAATAATAATAATAATAATAATAAATAATAATAATAATAATAATAATAATAATAATAATAATAATAATAATAATAATAATAATAATAATAATAATAATAATAATAATAATAATAATAATAATAATAATAATAATAATAATAATAATAATAATAATAATAATAATAATAATAATAATAATAATAATAATAATAAAATAATAATAATAATAATAATAATAATAATAATAATAATAATAATAATAATAATAATAATAATAATAATAATAATAATAATAATAATAATAATAATAATAATAATAATAATAATAATAATAATAATAATAATAATAATAATAATAATAATAATAATAATAATAATAATAATAATAATAATAATAATAATAATAATAATAATAATAATAATAATAATAATAATAATAATAATAATAATAATAATAATAATAATAATAATAATAATAATAATAATAATAATAATAATAATAATAATAATAATAATAATAATAATAATAATAATAATAATAAAATAATAATAATAATAATAATAATAATAATAATAATAATAATAATAATAATAATAATAATAATAATAATAATAATAATAATAATAATAATAATAATAATAATAATAATAATAATAATATAATAATAATAATAATAATAATAATAATAATAATAATAATAATAATAATAATAATAATAATAATAATAATAATAATAATAATAATAATAATAATAATAATAATAATAATAATAATAATAATAATAATAATAATAATAATAATAATAATAATAATAATAATAATAATAATAATAATAATAATAATAATAATAATAATAATAATAATAATAATAATAATAATAATAATAATAATAATAATAATAATAATAATAATAATAATAATAATAATAATAATAATAATAATAATAATAATAATAATAATAATAATAATAATAATAATAATAATAATAATAATAATAATAATAATAATAATAATAATAATAATAATAATAATAATAATAAAATAATAATAATAATAATAATAATAATAATAATAATAATAATAATAATAATAATAATAATAATAATAATAATAATAATAATAATAATAATAATAATAATATTAATAATAATAATAATAATAATAATAATAATAATAATAATAATAATAATAATAATAATAATAATAATAATAATAATAATAATAATAATAATAATAATAATAATAATAATAATAATAATAATAATAATAATAATAATAATATAATAATAATAATAATAATAATAATAATAATAATAATAATAATAATAATAATAATAATAATAATAATAATAATAATAATAATAATAATAATATAATAATAATAATAATAATAATAATAAATAATAAAATAATAATAATAATAATAATAATAATAATAATAATAATAATAATAATAATAATAATAATAATAATAATAATAATAATAATAATAATAATAATAAAATAATAATAATAATAATAATAATAATAATAATAATAATAATAATAATAATAATAATAATAATAATAATAATAATAATAATAATAATAATAATAATAATAATAATAATAATAATAATAATAATAATAATAATAATAATAATAATAATAATAATAATAATAATAATAATAATAATAATAATAATAATAATAATAATAATAATAATAATAATAATAATAATAATAATAATAATAATAATAATAATAATAATAATAATAATAATAATAATAATAATAATAATAATAATAATAATAATAATAATAATAATAATAATAATAATAATAATAATAATAATAATAATAATAATAATAATAATAATAATAATAATAATAATAATAATAATAATAATAATAATAATAATAATAATAATAATAATAATAATAATAATAATAATAATAATAATAATAATAATAATAATAATAATAATAATAATAATAATAATAATAATAATAATAATAATAATAATAATAATAATAATAATAATAATAATAATAATAATAATAATAATAATAATAATAATAATAATAATAATAATAATAATAATAATAATAATAATAATAATAATAATAATAATAATAATAATAATAATAATAATAATAATAATAATAATAATAATAATAATAATAATAATAATAATAATAATAATAATAATAATAATAATAATAATAATAATAATAATAATAATAATAATAATAATAATAATAATAATAATAATAATAATAATAATAATAATAATAATAATAATAATAATAATAATAATAATAATAATAATAATAATAATAATAATAATAATAATAATAATAATAATAATAATAATAATAATAATAATAATAATAATATAATAATAATAATAATAATAATAATAATAATAATAATAATAATAATAATAATAATAATAATAATAATAATAATAATAATAATAATAATAATAATAATAATAATAATAATATAATAATAATAATAATAATAATAATAATAATAATAATAATAATAATAATAATAATAATAATAATAATAATAATAATAATAATAATAATATAATAATAATAATAATAATAATAATAATAATAATAATAATAATAATAATAATAATAATAATAATAATAATAATAATAATAATAATAATAATAATAATAATAATAATAATAATAATAATAATAATAATAATAATAATAATAATAATAATAATAATAATAATAATAATAATAATAATAATAATAATAATAATAATAATAATAATAATAATAATAATAATAATAATAATAATAATAATAATAATAATAATAATAATAATAATAATAATAATAATAATAATATAATAATAATAATAATAAAATAATAATAATAATAATAATAATAATAATAATAATAATAATAATAATAATAATAATAATAATAATAATAATAATAATAATAATAATAATAATAATAATAATAATAATAATAATAATAATAATAATAATAATAATAATAATAATAATAATAATAATAATAATAATAATAATAATAATAATAATTAATAATAATAATAATAATAATAATAATAATAATAATAATAATAATAATAATAATAATAATAATAATAATAATAATAATAATAATAATAATAATAATAATAATAATAATAATAATAATAATAATAATAATAATAATAATAATAATAATAATAATAAATAATAATAATAATAATAATAATAATAATAATAATAATAATAATAATAATAATAATAATAATAATAATAATAATAATAATAATAATAATAATAATAATAATAATAATAATAATAATAATAATAATAATAATAATAATAATAATAATAATAATAATAATAATAATAATAATAATAATAATAATAATAATAATAATAATAATAATAATAATAAATAATAATAATAATAATAATAATAAATAATAATAATAATAATAATAATAATAATAATAATAATAATAATAATAATAATAATAATAATAATAATAATAATAATAATAATAATAATAATAATAATAAATAATAATAATAATAATAATAATAATAATAATAATAATAATAATAATAATAATAATAATAATAATAATAATAATAATAATAATAATAAATAATAATAATAATAATAATAATAAAAATAATAATAATAATAATAATAATATAATAATAATAATAATAATAATAATAATAATAATAATAATAATAATAATAATAATAATAAAATAATAATAATAATAATAATAATAATAATAATAATAATAATAATAATAATAATAATAATAATAATAATAATAATAATAATAATAAAAATAATAATATAATAATAATAATAATAATAATAATAATAATAATAATAATAATAATAATAATAATAATAATAATAATAATATTATTATTATTAATATATTATAATTATTATTATTTTA